>CAIGRL010118022.1:0-15881 GCA_903798325.1 Fraxinus xanthoxyloides | reverse complement strand
GCTTACCTTGGTAAAAAAGAAATTTGTCTTCTGACCCACATTGGAAGATGTGGTTGGAATGGGCACCTCAGAACTACGTTTTCCGAAGCTCCTTTGTATATCCGAGGTTCCTCCATATATTTGAGGCCCTTCAAGTATCCGAGGTGAGGAAGATCTTAAGTCTACAAAGCCTCGAAATTATTAATTATAGTGCCTGAATGATTTGATGTTATATTACATTTCCAAGAAAAAGCAAACGAAACTGTACAATTTCCTATACATGCCACCATCGCCGCATTTAATGTACAATGATGGTTGTCTTCCACGTCCCTTCATAAATCCTAGACGCATGAGGGCTTGTGTGGAAGACGTTCAGATTTGGGCCTTCAAAGGCAAAGCGTCAATGTGTTGTGTGGTTCAGATCTAAGGTTTTGAATAAACGATTGGATGATCCGAATCATGATTCAACGACTGGGGTTGAGTGGGTCTGCCTATAAAAGGTACGAAAGGAATTTCCTTTACCTTTGCACGAATTTTTGATTCATTGCTTCAAAAAATCCACAAGTTTTTTCAAGTGTTACTTTGAGAATTCTTCAAGTTCTCTTGAAATATTCTGTAAGTGTTCCTTTATTTGCTTATTTTATTCCCTTCTTTCTTTGTTATTTTTATTGATTCCAGCATTTTTCCCTTCTATCTTTCAAGAGACTCGTAAGTATTGCTGTCTTTTTCTTATTTGTGAGCTTTTGAATCGATTTTGTGGTCCAATGGCTTCTTTAAATTCTTCTGGGGATAACGAAGACCTTAATGAAATAGCTAGTGAGTTAGAGGTTGAGATAACTATCACGGTCAACCTCGCCAGGGCCATCAAGGCTGGACGGGGAGCTACTGTTTCTAGGGGTGGTGTTGGGGATGACAACGATACAGTATGAGGGCAGCCAAAATTGTATCTTGCGTAAATCTGACCCACCTAGCCAATCTTAGGGAAAAATAAAAGATTCTCTATAATGTTGAGCTTCTTTTCCGTTCTCCTGAGGAGCGAGCCTGTTTTCTTAAGCAATGTTGTGTCGTCATTAGTGAGTTCCTTATGAAGGCTGGTCTTCATATGTCAATCCACCCCTTCTTCTGAGCGATTCTTAGACTATACGGGTTAGCCCCACCCAACTTACCCCAAACACCTTGGCCAACTAGTTGGTTCTTATTTCCTCCGAAAAAAGGCCTCACTTGGTGAAGACATGCCTTTACATGTACTTCAGACCATCTACCAGCCTCGATACTCAGGAAATGGGGATTTTCGAGGCTGGTATTCCCTATGTCCTTGTGGGGCACACCCCCCATTCGTTCAAGGTCTGCCTACATTCATTAAAGGACGAAAGGAGACTTGATTTTAGGCCAGGGAAAAGTGGCAAGAATGCGAGGGCGACCTTGTCCCCCACATCAAAGTTCAAACCTCCTTTTTTGAACCTCGTGAGTGAATTTTCTCATTTTTTGATTTCTTGAATTGACGAGGCATGATACTTATATTTTTGTGTTTGAGTTTACAGAGAGTGACTGGGACATACTCTCTGAAGTTCACAAGAAGACATTCGACGTGCGTGACTTAAACCGCCTAGTCTAGACTACCTATTTTTTTGAAGATTTTGGCTTAATGGTGAGGATGGGTAAGAAGTTCTCACATTTGTATTTTTTCCCATTTTCTTTATAAAGCTTTTGCTGACCCTGTTTACTTTGTTGATTTTGAAGACAATTTTGAGAAGAAGAGACTCTCCACCCTTGATATGGCAACTATTTTGGCTGTCACTTCGACTTCTGGTCGTAAAGGGATTAAGCCCTCATCTGCTAGAGGAAAGTAGGCGAGGCACAAATTGAGAGAGTTAGCAAGGAAGCTGCCTCTCATATGGAAGAACGTCCTCCTTTGGCTGACAAGGGGAAGAAAGAGGTTGTCGAAGAACTAAAGAAGAAATTCAGGGTGTCCAATGTCGGGTGGGCAACTCGAATGACGTTCCTGCTCCTCGATTCGAGCTGCCTGCATGGAAAAAGCTACTGCTAGCCTCAATCGTTATGGCTTTAGGTGGGCAAAAAAGGCATGCTGCATTGGAGCCACAAGGACCAGCCCCTCCTAAGAAATCAAATGGCTCCAGCAACTCCACCACTTCTGATCGTTCTCAAGGCAGACCAGCCTTGGCCAGCCGATCCGATGAGCTCGTGTCTGAAGCTCTAACACTTCTACCTCCCGAGATCCAGACTTCGACCACAATATTTCACAAGTTCTGGACGGATAAATGATAATCTTTTGTGGAAAATAATGATGTTGTGGATGTCGTCGCCACAACATTGGCCTAAGCAATGAGGTCCTTTGGGATGATTTTTTGAAGATTTTGGCTTAATGGTGAGGATGGGTAAGAAGTTCTCACATTTGTATTTTTTCCCATTTTCTTTATAAAGCTTTTGCTGACCTTGTTTACTTTGTTGATTTTGAAGACAATTTTGAGAAGAAGAGACTCTCCACCCTTGACATGGCAACTATCTTGGCTGCCACTTCGACTTCTAGTCATAAAGGGATTAAGCCCTCATCTGCTGGAGGAAGGTAGGTGAGGCACAAATTGAGAGGGTCAGCAAGGAAGCTGCCTCTCATATGGAAGGACGTCCTCCTTTGGCTGACAGGGGAAGAATGAGGTCGTCGAAGAACTAAAGAAGAAATTCAGGGTGTCCAACGTCGGGTGGGCAACTCGAATGACGTTCCCGCTCATTGATCTGAGGTGCCTGCGTGGAAAAAGCTACTAGCAGCCTCAATCGCTACGGCTTTAGGTGGGCAAAAAAGGCATGCTGCATTGGAGCCACAGGGACCAGGCCCTCCTAAGAAATCAAATGGCTCCAGTAACTCCACCACTTCTGATCATTCTCAAGGCAGACCAGCCTTGGCCAGCTGATCCAATGAGCTCGAGTCTGAAGCTCTAACACTTCTACCTCCCGAGATCAAGACTTCTACCACAATATTTCACAAGTTCTGGATGGATAAATGATAATCTTTTGTGGAAAATAATGATGTTGTGGATGTCATCGCCACAACATTGGCCCAAGCAATGAGGTCCTTTGGGATGATGATCGAGGTGGAGGCCCTCTTTAAGACTCTCCAAAGGAAAAATAGGGAGTTCGTGGGCAAGGCCTCCCAGGCTAAGGAGGTTGTGAACAAAGCCAAAGCCGAGGCTGAAGCATCGAAGAAGAAGGAGGTTGAAGGGTCTGTGAAGCTCGCTTCTACCTTAGCAGAAATTGAATTTTTGAAGAATGAAGTGCACTTATCCCAGAGAAGGTGGCCTCTTTAACGAAGCAAGTGAATACTTCTGATGCCCATCAGAAGCTGGCGGCTGAGGCCCTTGAAAAGGCTAATAAGGAAAATGCTACATTGAAGGGGCAGGTGGGAGAGCTGACATCCCAAGTGGCTGGCCTAATAGAAGAAGTTGAGGCCCTGAGAAGCGACGCCGAACTTGCCAACAAAAATTTTAAGCAACACTTCCTGGCTAAGTTCCATCTTACTGAAGAGTACCAGTGTTTCGGGAAGTACTTGAGGAAGTATGCCTACAGGAAGTGATCGAGTGGCTGGACGGCACACTCAGGAAGTCAATACTTCTATCTAAGAGCTGAATTCCTTGAGGATGAAGTTGAAGAGGTTGAGCCACAAACTTCATCTAAAATGACCCAAGTTATTGAGCTCGACGAAGATACTGGTGAGGAAGTGGCCCCCAACGCTATAGTGCCCTTTGTGGCTCTCAACCCCCACCCCTTAGGCTTTCAATGTATTTTTTTTCCTTTAAAATTTATTCGAGTGTAAGGGCCTCAGCTTATGTAATGTAGTTTTTTGCTTAATGAAGCTCAGGTAATTTCTATTCAACTACTGCATTTTTGTCACTTTTGCTCAACTTCGATATATCTAACAACTTAGGTTCATCCCAGTTGCATTTTAACGATAACTTATGCTTTAACTTCAATCATAACTCAACAACAACATAAGACGTTTGTCAACTTAATAATGATGAAGTAATATGTAACAAAATCAGACCCTCTTAAATACTTGGGATCTGGCCCAATGTAGAGCACGTTGATAAGCTTACTTAAGTTCACAAATATTTAAACTAATTCAACTTTTGTAAACGTTAGTTCAAGATCGAATTCACATAACAAGCTAAACGAAGGCCCTCAATTATTCTACACTTCACTGAACCTGATAATCAGACCATTGAGGGTGAATATGTTTGTAAGACCTTAGTAAATATCAGACCTCCTCATGCTTGTCTTTCGTAAATTAGTTAAACATTAAAATTTTGCTCAAATGCTTCAGGGCCACATAGCTTAATAATTATGGGCTTGTTATCACATCGATTTTTATATGAAATGAGGCATTCTTAGTGCTTCAAATTCTCTTCTTATTGTTCTTCGATTTGCACAAGTATAGACAACTCATCTTGTTTTCATTCTCATAGGGTCGGTCGATTCGTCCATTTCGAAGCCCTCGTAATAAATTCACGTTTTTACCTTTTCAAGGTTAGTTTTATTCATGCAGATACATTTCTAAGGCATTTGGCCTTCCAAAGAGAATTTTAACCCATAGCTCAATACAACAAAAGTTGCATTTTATTGAACTTAAAGTAGTTTATACAAGATGTCTTACATCATTGATAGTATTTACACAAATGTTCCATATTCCAAGGATGAGGCCGTGCCCTTCCATCCATGTCTTTTATTTTGTAGGTTCTAGGTCGAACCTCTTCATTGATGTGGTAAAGACCCTCCCAGTTGGGGCTAAGGGTTACTGATCCATGTTCCTTCAAAGATGGGAATACCCTTCGAAGTACTAGTTTGTTCAGACGAAATGACTTCTTCTTCACTTTCAAATTGTAATACCGGGGTCTTCTTTGGTACATGGCCATTTTAGCCGGAGATTTATCCTTCCTCTCTTCGAAGAGGTCCAAACCACATCTTCTCATCTCATCGTTACTTATCTCATTAAAGTGCATTCTCGTGGTAGATGAAAGACCTATAGCCCCATAAGCCATAGAGAATGGAGTCTCTCCAGAGGCGGTTCTGCTTGTTGTTCTGATTGCCCAAAGCCTCTGAGGTAGTTCATCGACCCATGTTCCTTTGGAAGCATCTAGCTTCCTCTTCAAAGTGTACTTAATTATTTTGTTAACAGTTTCGACTTGTCCATTGGCCTAGGGTGATGTGGAGAGGAGAAATACTTCCTGATGCCCAACTCCTTACACATTTTCCTGACCTTCTTGTTATCGAACTGCCTTCCATTATCTGATACAATTGAGTGTGAAATTCAGAACTTGCAAATGATGTTCTTCTAGAGAAATTTGGAAGTGTTGGTCTCAGTTATCTTGACAAGTGGTTCGGCTTCCACCCATTTTATGAAATAATCAATGGCAACAATTGCGAAACTGAAATTTCCTCTTTCTTCGCGAAGAGGTCCAATTAAAACGATTTCCTATTTTGTAAATGGCCAAGGGTTGGAAACTACACTCATCTCTTGTGAAGGTTGTCTCTAGATAGCGGCAAAGCGTTAACACTTGTCACATTTTCTGACGAATTGTTGCGCGTCTTTTATCGGGAAAGGCTAATAATAACCTCACCTATGTACCTTCTGTGCCAAGGACCAACCTCCTGAGTGATTGCCACAAACTTCCTCATGGATTTTCCTAAGCACATAGTTCGTTTGTTCTCCTCCGTTGCACCTCAGCAGGGACAGTAGCACCTCATCTCGGAGGATGAAATGGACAGCCCTTTTTTGAGCTTCTGAGCCTCGTCCTTTTCTAAGGGCAGGGTCTAGTCCTTGAGATAAGATATTATAGGCTTAATCCAAGGTGGAATGTCTTCAGCCTACATTACTATCCCACTCATGTAGATAGAAGGTCTGGAGAAGTGCTCGACAGGGACCACTGTAAGTAGTTCGTAGTCTTTACTACTTGCCGACTTTTCAAGTTCATTGGCATGAGCATTCTGGAATCGTGGGATGATTACCAGTTCAAAATTCTCAAATGAATGGATGAAACTCATCACCAACTTTAAGTATGCCGCCATAGACTTATCTCTAGTAGAAACGTTTCCATGAACCTGACTTACCACTGACTAGGAGTCACTGATGATGATGAGCTTCTTTACTTGCATTTCTTTCGCCAACTTAGGCTAGCTAAGAAGGCCTCATATTCTACTGCATTGTTAATAGCCTTGAAGTCGAACCTCACAGCACATGTGAGTTTGTGCCCTTCTAGGCTGACCAAGATTATTCCTGCTTCCAATCCTGTGTCTTCAAAAGACCATCAACAAAAAGGTTCCACATGTGGGGTTTGACGGGTTCCATTTCCTCATCTTCTGGAACAGAGGTAAATTCAGCCACAAAGTCTAATAGGGCTTGCCTTTTGATGTCTACCCTTTGAAAGTGATGTCGAACTCACTGAGCTCCATAGCCCATTTGAGCAAACTTCTCGAGGCATCTGGCTTTCGAAGCACTTGCTTGAGGGGATAATTTGCTAATACAAGGATGCTGTGGGCTTGAAAATATGCCTCGGCTTTCTAGATGCTGTTACTAAGGATATGGCAAGTTTTTCCATTCTTGGATATCGATTCTCTACTGCTAACAGTACTTTAATAACATAAAAACTGGTAGCTGGTGGTTATTTTCCTCCCTGATAATGACTGAGCTCAAAGCCTCGGAAGTTACTGCTAAGTACAGATGCAGAACCTCGTAAGTCTTGGGTTTGGAGAGAAGAGGTACATGGCCCAAGTGCTTTTTCAACTCTTGTAAGGCTAGCTCAGATTTCTCCATCCACTGGAATTTGTTCCCTCATTTGAGGACCTTAAATAAGGGCAGACATTTATCTGTTGCCTTAGAAATGAAGCGATTTAAGGCTGCAACTCACCCAGTGAGGCTCTGCACTTCTTTTGGCTTCTAGGGGGACCTCATTCAATCAAATCTTTGACCTTTTCAAAGTTTGCTTCGATGCCTTTTTGGTTAACAATGTAATCTAGGAATTTGCATGATGATACCCCAAAATCACACTTCAAGGGTTTAAGCTTCATTTGGTACCTTTGTAAAATTTGAAATGTTTCATCGAGGTGGGCAATGTGATCTCTTGCTTTCAAGCATTTTACCAACATGTCATCCATGTAGACCTCCATGGTCTTCCCAACAAGGTTGGCAAACATCTTGTTAACAAGTCTTTGGTAGGTTTCTCCGACGTTTTTCAACTTAAAAGACATTGCCCTGTAACAATAAGGCCCTTGTTTGTGATAAATGAGGTATGCTCTTCGTCTGCTGGGAATGTGGGGATCGGTTGTACCCCGAGTATCCATGAAGCTCAAGATCTCATGCCTAGCAGTTGAATCCATGAGTTGATGTATTCTGGGAAGTAGAAAGTTGTCCTTTGGGCAGACTTGTTACAAATTTGAAAAATCTATGCACATCCTTCACTTCACATTTTGCTTTTTTACAAATATTGGGTTTGAAACCAACTTGGGGTATACAAATTCCCGTATGAACCCATTATCGATCAACTTCTTAACCTCATCTTTTATGGCCTCGTATCTTTTCGGGTTGAGGGCTCTTCTCTTTTGCCTATGTGCTAGCCTTTGGATCTATATTCAAGTGGTAGCAACTGAACTTTGGGTCGATTCCTACCATGTCCCTGTGCTTCCAAGCAACAAGATTCTTGAGTAAGAAGTTTCTCAACTCCTATTTTATTTCCAGGGGTAAATTACTTTCCATCTGAAGGCATTTTGATGGATCCACAAGGTCCGCTGGAAAGGTCTCCAGCTCCTCCATAGGTGCTGCCTAAGGTTCGCAATCAATGATGCGTGGATTTAACTCCTCCAAGCAAACTGTTTCTTCAGCAGTTGTCCTTTCTTTAGAGTTTTATATGGTGCTGAAGACGTCTCCTTCTTTAGGAGCCTCGTACATTACGACGTTTTCCCCTTGTTCAGGTGCACTCTCTTGTTTAAAGAGATCGCTCATATCAACATGGGTGACAATAACATTGACAGTCCTTGGCTCACCTTCTTTAGGGAGTTTGAGTAGCATTTCCTAGCTCTTCATTGGTCACCTTGGACCGTGGCAATGCCATTTTCAGTGGAGAACTTCATGCATAAGTGGTGAATTGATGTGACTGCCTATAATTCCTTTAACGCGAGTCTCCTGAGTACCCGATGATAAGCAAATCGATTATCAACCACTAGGAACTCCATGAAGTGGTGACCAATTAGAGGTTCGGTTCCCATCTCTATTGCTAGAGTAATTTTTCCTCTTAGAATGATGATATCTCTAGTAAAACCATATAAAGAGGAACTCATATGGGTCAGCTCATGGTCAACTTTCATTTTGTCAAAAGTGGTTCCAAAGATAATATTGACTGATCTCCCATTACCCACCAACATCCTTTTTCAAGGCATTGCGGGCCATGACAGCTCTTATTAATAAGGTGTCACAGTGCGGATAATGTACACCCACCATATCCTCCTGGGTGAATGTAGTTGGTCGGATTGCCCTTCCGGTTGAAGAATGGTTAACTATGTAACTCGCCATGGGAGGATCACTTGCTTCCCTAGCATAATTTCTTTGTAAATTCCTTGATTCTCCCAACGTAAGGGCCTCCAATGATTGTATCGATCTCTCTGATGGCTCTTTCTCATTGTTAGGTGGGGGACTTCTTCTTTGCCTCTAACCCTCTCTGGGCATTTTAGCATTATTTTTCCTCTCTTGGAAGGTCTTTTCGATTGGGCCGACGATATTCGTTGTTCCCAGGCTGTTGATTTTTCCTATATGGAGCATTTCTCAGAGGACGTCTTCCCCTTACTTGACTCGGTTCTGGGAGTGTCTTGCAACGTCCTACCAGTTCTCTATACGATGGCTATGGAACTGATGGTATGAGCAATAGTTGGGCGCTCTATCCCTATTTCTAGGTTCGGCGCCTCGCCCCTTACCTTATCCCCTTCGTGGGTACCTCGGGTACGAATGACGCTGATGCATTTCAGCATCAGGGTTGACCTCCTCATAAGCCAATGTAGACACATCGTTGAGTGTTTCTATAAGCTCTTGCCTATGATTCAAGGGTACTTGGTGGTCCATCAAATGGGAAGTAGGGCTTCTTCCTCTTTGCATTTGAGGAGGTGAGAGACATTGGTTGGCTTTGTTCCTATGATCATTTAGTTCTTCATTAAGGATTTCACGCCTTATTATTTCTAATAAAGAGTCATAGGTAGTTGGATCTTTGTTATGCACATCCCTTCAGAAGAAGGATTTGATGTCTAATCCTCCTATCAAAACAGTCAATGCTTCCTTATCCGTGACTTATACACAGTAAGTCATTTCATCTGTAAAACAGGATAGGAAACTTTTCAATGTCTCGTCCTTTTGCTGTCACATTCTTGTAACCATTGGATAGGTCTCTCACCTTCTTTACTTGTTGCAAATCATTTCAAGAACGTCTTCTTGAGGTCAGGCCAACTCCGGATGCTTCCTTCCGGTAACTTCATATATCATAATTCAGCGCCTCTGCTTAAAGTTAGGTGAAAAGCTCTGCACTTCATTGTGGGGGTGGCCACTTTAAGATTCATATCGGTTTTATAGTTGTTGATATGTTTTGAGGGGTCACCTCTTCCATTGTACTTGAGAATTTTAGGTAGAGTGAAGTGGTTCAGCATGGGGGCATTTCTCATTACCTCTAAGAACGGAGAATGCTCATCATCATCTAGGTTGTAGGATCTCTAAGGCTCACCTGAGTCCTTATCCTCCACTCGGTAGGTCTGAGGAGGTTGTTGGGAAGGTCCTGACTCATTTCTAGCTTGGTCCATCCTCTCGCGCCTATTTCTAGGAGAGCAGACCTGAGGCTCTTCCTAGTAACTTGGTTATTGTCCTTCAAATTGGCGAGGCTCCTGTTACCTATTCCTAGGTACTGGAGAAGGAGGATAAGCCTACTTATTTCTAGGCACTTGAGGTGAATGATCATGTCTATTCCTAGGTGGCCTCAGACTTATCCTGTCGAAGACGCTGACCGACCTTTAGGGTCTGTCTTCTGGCATGTAATTCAGAGAAAAATTGAATGGAGCTTCGTATGGCCTTTCCGAAGCATAGTTGGTTGAAGTATCCACCTCGACTTCTCTTTCCCGTGGAGCATCAATTCTGGTGTAACGGTGTCCGCCATCTGGCTTTGAACTTCGTCCTCCTAGTAATATTCTTGAGGATTCGGGAGTGTGTTTTCGGGGCTGCATATGGAAGGACATGATATCCTCCTCATCCCTGCATGTTCATCAACGTTTTTTGCATGACCCAGTTTTACTGAGTTATATTTCTCATATTGGCTGCCATTATGGCCATTTCCTTAGTAAGCCTTGCTGCAACTCTGCCCCTACCTCTGAACCCTCCTCGTCTTCATGCTGGAGATCGTAGGCAAGCAGCTGTGGCAGCTCGTAAAGGTTTTCCTTCTTCATGGTATTCCCTTGTCCTTCTAGGTACACTCTCATCATTCGAACTCATCTTTTTCCAAAACACTTTTTGTGAGATTTTCCCTTTCTTTAAGGGTTTTAAGCTTCTAACAGCTCTTTTTTCAAGGGTTAGAACTCTTTCAGCCAAATTTTCACTTGCAGCCTAGCTTTTCTCCACGCATTTTCGTGGTTAACCGTATGGCTTCCTACAAGTGGCGCTAATCTGTTGACCCTAAAAAATGAGCTCAACAGATGTTGGGCCCACTTTTCCACGTCAAGTACGGTTTCAGCTCGTTCTTACCAAATTATGTTCAGTAATCAACCTAGAATGGACATGAGAGGCACTTTCTAGTAAGAGACGAAAACGTTTAGACTCCGACCGTAAGAATTGAGGGCAATTGCACTATCAACGATTACCAGGCAGATTGAACCAAGAATAAATTTTTCCTTTCGTTTGAAGGAATATGTGGAATGATAAATAAAAAGGATGGATTAATGTTGAAACCATAATATTCTCTATTCTGATTTGTATTCAGTAAATATGCAATGAACAATTGATGATAAATGTAATAAGTGTTTGCTTTTTGGATTACAAAGATGCCAACCCCCATTCCTTACAACGAGAGGCAATTTATACCGCCATGGCCGATGTGGTGACCGTTGGATCGAAACCGCGTGGCCAGATCTCATAGACTAAAGCCTCACATCACTGTCTATTCCTTTAATTAATATTGACAAAGGGTCAGCCGTTCTATATTGTAGGCTGACACCCTGGCACAGTGACACACTTTATTACAGACGTCACATCAATTTTTTCAGGGATCTTCAATTCTCTACCATGGGTTAGCATCAGCCTAAGGACTTCTAGAGCTATTAAGTTTTGGACAACTCATAAGGACCTCGGCTTCAAGCTTCAGTGTCTCCCAATAAGGTGTAGTTCAGCATCATCTTCGGCTTTCAGTGAAAGGACTTTGGACGTTTGCTCATTCTACTATTTTGACTTCCCATGACTTTTATGCTAACTTCCTGCCAACACACAGACATATGTTATACCATACCAGAATAGTTGGAGATTTCCCATAAATCATGCCTGGTCATTAGAATCTGGAACAAAAAAGTAAGAAATAGAGTAGGACCTCTTATTGTACCTTACGTCTCGAGATGAAATGAACTTGCATGGATAAATTTTTTTTAACTTTCTTTGATCTACAACCAAGTTTAAGATTCATTACCAGAAGAGTTAATAATTAGAAACTTTGAGAGGAATGGAGATGGAGAGTAAGTTCAAGCATAACTTGATGAGCGGGAATATGACCACACATATTGAGGCTATATATCAAGAATAACCAAGTGTAAACCTTTTTCGACTGAAAGCAGAGAATATTCAATTAGAAATGGATCTTTAGGTAAGAAAGTAATCGTTAACAAATTAACTTAAACGCTTCACTTTATTCTTTCATCTTAGACGGTTTCTTCTTGTTTTCTTCTGCAAATAAAACAATCAACTCTCGCCCAAGAAGAATTTGCTCATCCATCTGATATTTCTCTTCATCGGGCATCTACAAACTGCACAAAACTAAAGCCAACAGCCTCCCTATAACCTATGTGAAAAATCTATATCCTAAAGATATCAACAACTTTCAGATATGTAGATAGCATAACTATAATGCATATATGAAGCAAAGCGAACCTCAATCTAAAAGAAAATATGGGTCATACCCATGAACGGATCCAAGATTAGATTACAAGTTGGGCTAATACGTAAAAAAAAACTACATAAGAAAAAAAAATTAACATAAAATTTTTTTCTACTAAAAAATTTAATGCTAAAAAATTTAATGGGCTAGGGGCTGGATCGGGCTACAGCCCGGTCAGCCTCCCTAAATCCTTCCCTGGTCATACCCATGAGAATTCATACGGCAATTACATGGCCACTAACATAGAGAAACCAATATTAAGACAGCACTTCATGACTTTTGTTGACCCTGAAAAATGTAACGCAAATGTGGACAAAAGATGTCGGACACACTCACTCAAATGTAACACAAACGGAGGACTGGTAAAAAAGGAGAACATGTGAGCGCAGGAGATGCTTTGTGGCGCAAGATAAAAATGTTCAAACTCTGGCGGTAGTGATGATTGCACTAATAAATAATCACCAACAAAATATAAATAACTTAGGGTTAAACGAATAAATACAAAACAAGCAAGAATTTTTTCTTGAGAGTATTTAGCTTGAGTGTTTTCTTATATATCATTCTTCAAATGACTATCCCAAATCCAAAAGTCTTAGCCTCCAAAAATCCCCTCCATTTACAAAGACCATCTATTAATATTGTTCTGGCCGATGTGGTGTCCGTTAGATCAGAACTACGTAGCCTCATCTCCTAGATTGAAGCCTCACATGACTAAGTCTATCATACAATAAATATAATGACAAAGGAACAGCCGCCCTATACATTAGACCGACACACCTAACATTCTTTATTACCAACACTACATCAATCATTTCTAAAGATTATTTACAAATCTTGTAAGAGACAACTTCAGTTTCAGGAACTTTGAAGAGAATTTTGAACTGGTGGTCCTAGGTGTGAAGAACTTCGGCTTCTTCATTGATTTCTTGTAGCGCTTTGGCTTATAGCTTCGGTCATTCAGGCAGTGCTTTAGCATTTGAGTTTTAGCCTTTGTTTAACTTCTTTATTTTTGACCACTTGGATCTTTGTTGACTTTCTTTTCCACGTGGACTGGGACGTGACACTTTAACTGTAGCTTTGATGGCGAGCGACGTAACAATAGTCCCCTAATTTTAGACATTATTTTTTATATAATGCATGGAATTATATGAAAATTATTTGTTTAGGGTGGTTTTTACATTACACCTGAATTTCTGGAATAAATTTGAGAAGTGCTAATTGGACAAATTTTTCAGAAATCGTCATCACCGAAGTTGCTTGTATATCTGAAGCCTTACTATAATGAATCAAAAAAGAAGAATTGAGGCGGTGACTCATTAACTATGATGAATCAAAAAAAATAAAAATTGAAGCATTGGAAAGACGAGTTGCCCTAATTATTGTGCACAAATGATTTGTTGTTTCATACGTTTTGAGGAAAAGACAATTGAAGCGGTTTGTCTTCCCAGAAAAGGCAACAGGAGTGGTTCGTCTTCCCATACACACAACCATCATTATATTTAATGCACAATAATAGCATCATATGCATTTCCTATGAAATTTAGACACATTAGAATGCGTGAAGCCGACGAATTTATCTGGATCATAGAAGATGAGAGTCCGATGTTGAGTGGCTTAGATTGAAATCACAAATGAACAGTTAGATGACCTAGATCGACACCTAACAGCTGAGATTTAGAGCTCCTGCCTATAAATAGCAATGGTTTGGAGCAAAAAGTTACTTTGTCATTTACGCAATCAGCATTCTCATTCTCCAAATCTCTCCATCTATTTTCATTTTATTTCTTTGCATTCATAATCTTCGGAGACTTTTCTTCATTGATTTTGGACATTCTTGTAAGTATTTTAACACTTTAAATTCAAAGACTTAAATGGCATTTTCACATTCTTCTGGGGGTGTAGATTTGAGCCAAGTGGCTATTGAGATGGAGGTTAAAATAACCAATGCAGTTAATTCGGTTCGAGCCATTAGGTCTTGACAGAGTAGTTTTCCTTCAGCGGAGGGTAGGAAACACGACAAGATGGCCTCGGATGCAGCGAAAATTCCTTCCACTTTAAATGCATCCCACATAGCAAATCTTAGAAAACAATGTTGTATTCTATATAATATCGAACTTCTATCCCCACCTCTTGATGAGGGTGCTTGCTTCCCGAGGCGGGGATATATTGCCTTTAGTGAGTTCCTTCTGAAGGCAAGCTTCGCCTACCTTTGCATCTTTTCTTTAAAGTCATCCTGAGGTTGTATGGGCTGGCTCCCACCCAGCTCATCCCCATTACTTGGACTCAATTTGTGGGAACTACTTCTTGTGGAAGGAGACCTCCCTGGGAGAGGATATGCAGCTCCACTTCTTTCAGACCATTTTTCAGCCCCGAGTCTTAGGAAAAAATGATTCCAAGGAGTGGTATTCGTTGTGACTGGGGGATTACATTCCTCTTCATCTTATGCCTTTCCTTTTTCATCAAAGGATGGAAGGAAACGTAGTTTTGGGTGATGGGGAAATGCAGAAGTGTGAAGATGACACGATCCCCTACGTGACAATTATGACCTCCTACTCCAAAGCTCGTGAGTGTTTTACTTGCATTTGTAATTACTTAACACTATTTCTGATGTTTAACCTTCTTTCTGATGTCTTGCAGGATCAACCGAACTGTTTGAGCTTAGTCGAAGTGAGTGGGAGGTTGTTGAAGACATATACCAACGTCCCTCTTCTTCGTGTGAATTTGACTGTTTAATCACTTTGAGATGGTTTTTACAGAATTTTACTTAATGGCCCGAAGAGGTAATATCAATTTTTAACAAAATTTTTGCTAGTTTGCATGACTGTTATTGACCTTGTTTTTTTGTTTTTTTGAAGAAAACTTCGAGAAAAGAAAGCTTCCTACTCTTCAGATGATCACAATCCTTGCTGCCACTTCCACTTCTAGGAAAAAGGGGACTAAAGCCCTCATAAGTTGTTGCAAAATTGGTGAGGGACCAAGTAGAGAAGGTTAGCTGAGAGGCTAGCAACCAAGAAAGAGAAGGGTGATCTCTCTTGAAGGATAAGGGGAAAAAGATAGTGGAAGATGACCCCCAAAGAAAAAAAAAATGGTGTTTCTCTGCAATTGGAGAAGGTGGATCAATAGCCACTCTACCCTATGATGACAGCTTCAATAGCTGTGGCTAAGGTAGGCCTGAAGAGGCCTATGTTGTGGAGTTGTCAGGGCAAGGGTCGTCAAAGAAGACTAGAACTTCAAGTAGTTCGACAATTTCAGATTCGTCCTGCCCTAAGCTTACGGTTACTCACATGAGTAATGAACTGGCTCCAAAAGTTCTGACCATGCTTCCTCCAGAGGTTCAGACACCTCCAATCTTTTAACATTGTGTATGGTATCTCCACATGATAAAACTGTTTATTTACATGTTAAACGTCCACACAACAATGTGATGTTTGGAATGGTAAAATATTCCCAAAAAAATTATTTTATTCCAATAACTAAAAAGTGAAGGTCCAAATTACATTTATATTGGTCTATTTGTGGACAAATTTATGAACCAAAGAATTTTTAAAATTAAGCCCCCGTTTGATTCTCATTAAAAATTTCATTCTCATTCTTCTATTCATTTTTAACCATACATTCTTCAATAAAATAATATTTTTCATCACATCAATAACTTTTCCTTCTTTTTCAACCATACATTCTCCATCAATCTACTATTGCAGATTACATTTTTCCAAAATAATGTGGCTCAAACAC
>CAIGRL010118020.1:0-16555 GCA_903798325.1 Fraxinus xanthoxyloides | reverse complement strand
AATGATTTTTCCTATCCGAATTTAATAACTATAACTATACGGTCAGTCCTTAGATTAGATGCCCACATCATATCAATTTCCTTGCTCAACACGAGCAAAGCATTAGCGGCTCTCCAATTCTTCTACAAAAGTCCTACTCAGCCCAGTATCAAATGTTAGATCTGATAATAGAATCCCAACTTCAATTTTCTCAAAATGGCTTGATATACAACACACATAGAAGTCTGGTTTACTCAACAATAATAGTTATAGTAGTTTTAGATTTGTATTTCGAGTCATAGGAGATTTGCAAGCTTACATCTGCTAGCAGACTATTGTTGATGTCCCATCTAAGGCCACATCAAATCATTTGGAGTCCGATTCAAGGCGGTCAAAAGAGCTTATTTGTCAGGAACGTCTAAGACAAATTAGTGGTTGAGATCGAAAAATGAGATCCATTGTAACCACCATTAGAAAGTGCGGCTTCAGCAATGGAAAATTACCGATGATCTATTTCCATTGCTAATAGTGATTAGCTATGGGTTACCAACGGATTTTCAACAATATACTATTTTAATTATTTTAAATTAAAAAGACAAGTTTTACCGACGGAAACAACATATACCAGTTGTCAATGATTTTTTGAAGGTATTCCGTTGGTAAACTTTGAATAAAAATAAATAAATATTATAAAATATTTACCGATGGATTTTTCCTTAGGTACATTTGGAATAAAAAAAAATTAAAACTTACTTAAAAATATACCAACGAATATTTCCATTGGTGATTCCATTGGTAATATTAGACCCGATCCATCCCATCTATATCAGTTTCGAGCCTAAAAATAAAATCTTAATTTACAGCTACTTTTCTTTCTTCCCCCAAAACTCGAACTCATACCCAGCTACTTTTCTTCCTTCCCCCAAAACCGACCTCGCACTTAATTGTATCTGTATAGTTCTACAAAGAATAATTGAAATATCAAACTTGGAGTTTATATAGATCGTGGTACAAACTTGAATCGTGCTCATAATTTTTTGCTTACTTAAGTTGTTTAATATATAACTTAGTGAATGTATGATCTATTATGATATATTTGTTGTTGGTTTATAGTGCAAAGAATTAGGTCAACCACCACATATTTCAGAGCTGTTCAAACGTGTACATAAGCGAAACAAGGGACAAGGAGAATATGTTGATGATAAATCGCAATTTGTTTGTGTAAGTATATATAAAATATATTTGTATTACATGTTTCATATAGCGTAGATTTTGACATATTTGTTTTTGTAGGAAAAATATGAGCTTTCTATGGAGGTAAAGCATGGTTCACAGCTATTATCACAACCCGAGATTGATATTGAATTGTGGTGCGAAGCAACCCAAGGCCCAAGTAAAGGCGGTCGTTTGTGTGGTCTTGGTACTTTCCTATTGACTTTAAGTACATCCTCTGGATCTAAATTTGTTCCATCAATGAAGTATGATGATGGAGATGTTAGTTTAAAAGAGTAGCTTCACAATGCTCGCGAGAAGATGATGAGCTGACAAAGAAAAAAGATGATATGCATAGAGAGATAGAATAGATGTGGCAGAGCGTATATAATTCAAAAAATAAATGGAAGAAGAGAGGCATGAAGACGAAAGAGCAATATTTTGTGTATATTTTAATATTTTAAATTCATAAGAGCAATAAATTAATATAACAATTTAATTTATTTTTAAAAATTTTTAATCGAGTTTGCATCGAATTTATTTTCGTAGGAAATTTTTATTAGAAATTAAGGAATATTGTAGGTATATTACCAACGTAAATTTTCAAAGGAAATATTGTAGGTAAATTACCAACGAAAATAGAAATGAAAATATCCATATTAATTTACCAATAGAAATAGAAGTGAAAATTCATCAGTAATTTCCTTCGAACTACACCATAGCTAAACTTGACACTAATAATATCCATTCAAATCTGTCGATATTTCTGATGAATATGTATTTGAAGCTAAATTCGTTGGTAATCACCGACAGTTATGTTGCCATCGGAAAAATTATCGGGGCGACTTTTACTGATGGTATGTGTCGGCGAGAAATTTCCATAGGTAAGCAGGTTTATCAACGGAAGAATGGCATTTAGCGATGAAAGTATGTCAGCGATAATACACAAACGATCATCTTTATCAAAAGCAGAAAGAGAAGGTCTTTGCTAGATCGGACTATCAACCATACGAAAAGAGGAGATCAATGGAAGATGCGAATATGTGTGCCTACATCCCAGATCCATGCACATGAAGCAAGTAGGGATGTAGTTCTTGGCACTAACAAGGGACTATGCAATGGCATAGGGCCTCAAGTATGAAGGAGGCCTCAAATTGAAATAATGGAAATTACAAAAAATCAGGCATCAGGTATTTTATTTTACATATCAAACTCTAAATAATCAATTTCTCTCAACTCTCTCACCATTTCTCTCCACTCTCTCTACCGCCCGCCGCCTCCACCTACTTCTCTTTCCCTCCCTCTCCTTAGCAGCGCCTCAGCACTTCTGTCGTTCACAGCAGCGTCGCGACGCCGGCAGTAGCGCCGAGCCTCCACCGCTCGCCGCCTCCATCTCCCTTCTCCCCCTCCTCAGCAACGTCGAGGCGCTACTGCTGTTCACAGCAGCGTCGATGCTACAGCAGCGTCGTGAAGCTAGCAGTAGCGCCGAGGCGCTAATGGTGTGTGGGCCAGCGTGTTGGTGGATGGTTGTGGGTGTGTGGGTCGACTGTGTTGGTAGATGGTATGTAGGTGTTGGGCAGATATGTTGTTGGTGTGTAGCTGTGTTGGCGGATCTGTTTGTTGGTGGTTGGGCTAATCTGTAGTGGTTTTAGTGGTGTTGTAGTATGTGTAGTGGTATTGCTGTTGCGTGGTGATGTTGGTGTTGTAAAAATGGCGGTGGCGGCGATGACTTTATTGTTGGTAGTGTTGTAGTGCTCTGGCGGGGGATGGTGGTTGCAAGTGGATATAGTGGCAGTGGTGGTAGTGTTGGTGACGGTGGTATGTGACCTACTATTTGATAGTATGTGACAAAATATTTGGTAATTTGTGACCATGTATTCAACTGTGACTAACAAAATTTAATAATATGCGACTCAAAAATAATATTTGACCAACAGGTTTAAAATATGTGACCGATAAATAAATTGTGACTAATTAATTTAATAATATATGACCAATGAATAAATTGTGACCTATAATTATGTATGTGTGACCGTTAATTGTATAACTGCGACTTTATTATATTTAATTAATAANTAGTGGCAGTGGTGGTAGTGTTGGTGACGGTGGTATGTGACCTACTATTTGATAGTATGTGACAAAATATTTGGTAATTTGTGACCATGTATTCAACTGTGACTAACAAAATTTAATAATATGCGACTCAAAAATAATATTTGACCAACAGGTTTAAAATATGTGACCGATAAATAAATTGTGACTAATTAATTTAATAATATATGACCAATGAATAAATTGTGACCTATAATTATGTATGTGTGACCGTTAATTGTATAACTGCGACTTTATTATATTTAATTAATAAATATTTTTAATTAATAATATATATACCTTAAATTTGAATTTTCAAATTATAAACCTAATTTGTGAATTGATGTAAACTATACATCCGATTTATGATTTTTTTTCCCTTGAAAAAAACCTCATGATAGAGGCCCAATTAAATTACTAATTTATTACTATAACTATAATTCTTTTTTGGTCAATTTTCATTAAGTTCAAACTTATTCAATATATTTTCATTTCTCTAGTTTAACATACATGATTAATTATGTGATACCGAATGAGCCCAATATTGTTACAGTAATATGGTTTAATTTGGAAACTATTATTAGAGCATACTAAGATGATCTCTATTTTTAAAGAGTATATTCTATTATTTGAAGAGTATCTATAAATTTAGAGAGTTAATATTGAATACTCTAACAAGTTCTTTATATTTAATATTTAATTTTACTACTCTCAAAAATTATTTATTATTCTTCTTTATCTTTTATTTAAACTAGCTTTTCTTTAGATTTTTTTTAATTGCTTTTCTACATTAAAAATTGAAATTTTTTTGAATGCATTTAATTATAAAGCGTGGGTTTAGTTCTCCAAATCTCTCTAAATTAAAACGTTAATTTAAACAGTATCTTGGAACATGATTTTAAATGTTTACTCTTTAAAATATAGAGCATCTCATATTTAAAGAGTCTCTTGGAGATACCTTACACGTTAAGTATTTTAATTTACTGAGTTATAACTTGAAATTGGTTTATTCAAATTAACTTTTATCGAATCCATGATGTGTCATTTCTTACGAGTTTCGAAATGATTCCAATATTGATAGAGTGACTCTCGATCTTCCAATAAATACATATTTGATCTAAATACATTATTGACCTCAAAACTTTAATCCATCAAAATCTCAAATTTATTAAAAGGTTCTCGAATCAATATCATTAGAATCTATCTTTTGGATTATACCAAGTCTTCGTTTAAAATATAAATATATTATTTTTTATATATTTAAGTATTTTTGCACTTGCAAAAAAATTACGTTTACGAATCTTATGTAATGAGCCCTCTAGAGTCTCAAAATTATCAGGACCGACCCAATGCACGAATATTGACTATGAATTTCATATGACACTTTACTACCATTAAATTTTCATCATATCTCGTTTATACATTTTCTTGTAAACAATATTTTCCTTTAGTAAAAAATTTTGATTATAAAATGAAAATGTCAAAGACTAGGAGGATTGAGGCTGCACTCATACATATACTGGTCTATTTTGATCACGCAGTCATAACTTGAAAGAAATTTATTCAATTAGTATATTCCACACCAAGTACTGAAAATTATATTTGAATAAAGCCAGTCTTCTAGTTGACCAAATCAAAAAATAGGGTCACTTAATTTCCACATGCAATAATGAGTGTTAACTTTGGAGAAAAAATAGGAAGCGGTAATGGCAGAGCCATTACGACACATAGTTAGGCAGGGGTAGAGCAAGTCACCTTGAGGCTGCTCAAGGTCGAGCCGTCCCTTTGTGATAGTCCTTGAGGCCGCTCAACTTTGGAGACCCTTGAGGCTACCTCCACCTTGGCCATCTATATTTTGTTTCCGTTCGGTTATACGGATTGCTAGATCACTTGGAGCTCCTTGAGGCTACGTCCACCTTGGCCATCTATATTTTGTTTCCGTTCGATTATACGGATTGCTAGATCACCCTTTTATTTTTAACTTTTTTTTTTTAACTAAAGTTTGATTATGTGATTAATATTAATTTCTCTTACAAAAGTAATGAATTCTCACAACTTGCACCACTCGAAGCTTTTATAAGATAGCAAAGCATTCGGTTTTCTCTCTCCTGTATAATTTGCAAATTATTGCACATGGAGCGATATTTACCCGGTGCGCACTCATGAGTAGCGACTGAGAATTCCTATGTTAAAAAAAAAAGATAGCAAAGCATTAAACTACTTTCGGGGGTCATAGGAAAGGAATCCTATAAGCTTTAGTGAGTTGATTGACAAAGAATTTACATCCAATCTTGCAAAGACATAGCCCCTGTTTAGTCCCAATTTCTTGAAAGTCAATTTTCTTCAATATTTTTCAACCACACATTTTACGGGATTTACAACTTGTATTAATTTTTCAGCCACATATTTCATAAACTTTTATAAAAGTCTATTAAAATTTTAATTTTTAACCAAACCAAACTGAGAATGAGCCTTTGTTTGAGTCCTCGTTCTTTACAATTTTTTTTTCAAACTCATTCTAAGTCGCACATTTCTCTAATAAAATAATTTTACACTTAAATTCAAAACACTTTTATACTTTTTAAGCTTACATTCTCCAAAAATCGTTAGTGCAGAAAAACTGTTCTCCCAAAAAATGGGGTTCAAACAAATCTTTGATGTTCATTACAAATATTGTAGCATGTAAGTAATCATACATGCCATGAGAAGGTCCAAGAATAAGAGCATATAATAATGCAGTCATGTTCTAGTCTATTTTGATCACCCAATTCATAAATTAAAGTCATTTGGTTGGAATGTTCCACACCAACTATTGGAAACTAATATTTGAACAAGCCAGTCAACTGTTTGACAAAGTTGACCAAATCAAATTATATGGTTGCACAATTGTTAAGATTTGAATCTAATTAGGACTGTTCGACATAGATTATTTAAGAATAAATCTTGTGAAAATATTTATGGGTCCACGTGTAAAATTGTTATATTAAGAAAATGCGTGACTAAAAATGAGTTCAAGAAAAACTGAGCTTTAAAAAATCTTTGCCAAACATGAATTTAATCGTTAAGAGCAAGATTTCATGCTGTTTAGGCTGAATATTTTGTCTCAAAATTGTTATAAGTAAAATTTCATGTTCCTTAACTATAAAAATAATAATCGTCGGTTAACGTTTTATTTACGTTCATGCTCTTAAAAGTTTGAAATTTGACCTCATCGTTTAGCGCCATGTTATGCTTTTCAGAACATTGCTATTATTTATTCTGGTATGCCCCTCGACCTGCTTCATTAGTTGAACATAACTAATTTACGGTCCCTAAACCCTTCAATGCTCCAAGAGATTTAGAATAATGCTTCATTATTTGAACATAACTAATTTCATTCCAGCCATTCCTAATGAAGGGCTCCACCGGGTTGTAATATGCTCGACATTTCCACGCTTTTCTGTAACAATTTTTGAATCAAGATGGTGTGGTTCATAGCCCTCATATTGATCTGATCAGCCACCATTTCTTCTCACTTAACTAACCAAGCAGCCCTTCTAGGTACTTTAAATAACTCGTTTAGCATGAAATACATATATAAATTAACTGTTATTGATCAAGAAAATTTTACAGAAGTTGTTATTCAATTGATATTTCGTAGCTCATATGCATTGAGAGAGTGAAAAATACTAGTATTTCTCTCTCTCTCAGATGACATTTATACCCATAGTATCCTAAACCCTAATAATAACACATATATTTGCTACTTATTTCTTAAAACAGACTCCTGACTTTTAACTAAATTATATTACATATTCATGCGGCTGGAGCGATGCCTGAGTCGTCGTCGTCGTCGTCATCATCGTCACCATCAACTTCATTTCTCCCAGATAAGTGGATAAAAATCTCGTCATCAGCTTCATTGCTAGCCAACTTGGTGTCACCCATCAGCTTCTCGGCACAAAAGATCACCATTTTGAGAAACCCAAAAATTTTACGAAGAAAATATATATCTCGATCTAAAGAACGAGGCAATACTTGAAGTATATTAGGGTTAGAACAAATGTCTTCCCCCATTTATAGCTTGAAAATCAATAGCATTTGTGAGTTTTAGCCCATTTGCGATTTGCAGGAGCTGTCACTTAAAATGATTCTTTCTTTTAAGCTATTACTTTTTACTCTTATGATTCTTATATGTAGGGTACAAATTCACATTGTGTGGTTAATCTCCATACAATTATTGCTGAATGGCAAAAAGGGACCAATGCATGAGTTAAACTCATGGCAGGGTGATGCCCTACACGGCCATCTTGTGGCCAGCACAGTTGTTACACACGCCTATGCTGAATTTCGTGTGCAGAAGTATTTCCAGCTCAAAAGTAGTCAAATGGAAGTCAAAGTGTTTCACCTATATTTCGTGGACAAATCTTGGGATTTTGCTTTTTGCACAAAGAACCACTGGGTTGACTCGCATTGGTTCAAAGCCCGGCAGGCTCGGGTGGAACAATGGCCGTTCAATTGTCAATTGGTACATGTATATTGACTCACCAGACCATGGTCTAGATAATTGGATTTTCGATTACAATGATTTTTCCTATCCGAATTTAATAGCTATAACTATACGGTCTGTCCTTAGAGTAGACGTTTATTCACAAGATATTTGTCTTTAATTTTCATTTACAAACACATTTACTGATAAGATCCACAACAAATGCACACTTACGCAACTGAAAAGAGACTAAGATTTTTCTATTTGTTTTCTAATGCAAATATGTCAAATGTTGCTAAACTAGCAAAAATCTAATGAACCTTTTCTAATAAAGCTAAACTAAGTGCAGAATAAATAGTTGCTCCTTCATGTGACAGGTTATAAAAAAATTTACATTTTTGTATTTCTTATCACTGATTTATTTCTCATGTAATTCTTGTTATTATATTAGAATAAATACACTTGGGATGTAGAAAATCAAGAGGAGGTGAAGGTAATATGGTTAGCAGCCTCGTAGGTTCGACTTAGGACATATTTTGTGAGGCTAGAGAAGACGCAAAAAGAAAAGTGGTTCTAAAGATATGGCTGATTGAAAGGGACATGGACCACAGTGGTTAAGCCCTGAGTATTGGAATGAACTTGTAGAAAAAAATGGAACAACGATGAATGGAAGAAGTCCAAATTTGGACATGATAATCGGCTTACGCATAAATTAGGAACAATGGTTAAGCACACATCCGATTCGATAACAATTGTCGCACACGAACATAAAATGGTATGTCCCTTCGAATGTTTTTGTTACACAACTAATTAAATTTGTATGTTTTTGCTTACTTTAGTTGTTTAATAGATAAGGTAGTGAATGCATGATATATTATGATATATTTGTTGTTTGTTTATAGCGCAAAGAATTAGGTCGACCACCACATGCTTCAGAGTTGTTCAAACGTGTATATAAGCGAAACAAGGGACATGAAGAATATGTTGATGATAAATCGAGACGAGACTTGTTTGTTTAAGTATATATAAAAATATATTTGTATATAGTGTAGATTATGACATATTTGTTTTTGTAGGAAAATTATAAGCTTTCTATGGTAAAGCATGGTTCAGAGCTATTATCACAACCTGAGATTGATATTGAATTGTGGTGTAAAGCAACCCAAGGCCCAAGTAAAGGCGGCCGTTTGTTTGGTCTTGGTGCTTCCTTACCAGCTTCAAGTACATCCTCTAAATCCAAGTTTGTTCCATCAATGGAGTATGATGATGGAGATGTTAGTTTAAAAGTACAGCTTCACAATGCTTGTGAGAAGATTGATGAGCTAACAAAGGAAAAAGATGATATGCGTCGAGAGATAGAAGTTGTGAGGCAAAAGCGTATATAATTCGAAAAATAAATGGAAGAAAAGAGACATGAAGACTAGAGGAAGTGTACAGAGTCTGAAAAAATGATCACGAGTAAGATCACTGGAAGACAGGCTCTTTAATCTCATCATTAAACTCTCACAATGATCTTTGAGGACTCGATAATGTCCATAGTAGTTGGCCTATCAACTATATTTTTGTTATTTTGTTATATGTTCCAAGGGATACAATTTGATGCATGCTAAAGAGGTTTTGGTTGAAGCCAAGTTGGTGGTCATTACTGTAATTTTTTTTTTTGTAGTTTAAATCCGTGAAATGAAGAATTGAAATCAAATTATTTGTAATTCTGTATTATTTTGTGTATATTTTAATATTTTAAATTCATAAGAGTAATAAATTAATATAACAATTTAATTTATTTTTAAAAAAATTTAAGCAAATTTGTATCAAATTTATTTTCATAGGAAATTTTAATTAGAAATTAAGGAACATTGTTGGTATATTACCAATGAAAATTTTCGAAGGAAATATTGTAGGTAAATTACCAACGAAAATAGAAATGAAAGTATCCATATTAATTTACCAACGGAAATAGAAATCCATCAATAATTTCCTTAGAACTACGCCATCACTAAACTTGACGCTAATAACATCCAATCAAATTCGTTGGCATTTCTGATGGATATATATTTGAAGGTAAAGTCGTCGGTAATCACCGACGATTATATTGTCATCGAAAAATTACCGATCGACATAAAATTTCCATCGATAAGCAGATTTATCGACGTAAAAATGGCCTTCAGCTACGTAAATTTCCATCGCTAAAGTTGCATTTTCTAGTAGTGAACAGATCGACCAATAGAAGACATCATAAAAAAATATTATTATGATTAAACATTAGGGATGTTCTCTCATGACATTACAACCACCTTGTGATCAATCAACGGTAAAAGGGTGTCCTCCGTGATGTCAATGCTAAATAAAATCACAAATCAAGGAAAAACGATGATGGCTAAGGTGGCAGGCTACGAGCTAGGTGTCGAAATGAGCCAAACATTACTAGGTCGGACAGAATAGTTTGACAAACTAAGGGTGACAACTCTAATTTTGTAGCTTATATAAGAAAGAAAATGTCGGTCGAAATGGATCGGACTAATAAAATTCTTGTAATACTTAACTAGGCAAATTTACAAAAAGTACCAACCTTTTTCTTTACAAATTTTCCAATCAACATTGTTTAAATTTCTCTAAGTTGATTTAAAATCATCACATCATTTTAGTCGTCAACAATTATCAAACAGCTCAAAATGATTTGGACCTAATTAACACAATACGTAGTATGTACCAACGTTTTGCTTTTTACTGGTCCATAATATACGCTTTTCAAACTCTTCACCTAGTTTTGTCCGTTCAAAGTCAAAGATTTCGTTAGATTGCATAATAAATAAATAATAATAAATGGACAATAGACCAATTAGGGGTGGACAAAAATTTTCAAAGCAAATCAGAACCAAACCAAACCAAACCAAGCAGTTAGGTTCGCTTCTATCAAAAAAAATTAATGATTTTGGTTTTTTGAACCGAGAACTATTTGGTTTTGATTTTGGTTTTGGTTCGATTATAATTCAAGAATCACAATCAGAATCGGAACCAAACTTAATGTGTGTGTGTGTGTGTGTGTGTATGTGTGTGTGTGTGTTAGTAGAGACTCTAATTTTATATTCATTGGAGATAGTCCATTAATTGAATACAATTTATTAATCAATTTTGGGTCATTAAAGACAGACAATGCATTAGTTGCTTACACCCTAATTTTGTATTCAATTGAATTATTTCTCTTTTACTCATTTTCAATTTATACAACATTGAGGCTTGTTGGTACAACATTTCATCAAGTTAGTGGAGTATCATTTAAAATCGAAAAATAAAATTGATCAGTTACTTAAAAAGTCTTTAATCTATTTTTTTTTTTTTTTACCTTGATTATTTGATGAGTTATTTGTGTTCTTCACAAATAGAGGAAAACCTAATAAATATTCATGAAGTATTAAAATGGTTAATGCTGCCTATAAGAGTGGACTGTAAGAATTTTGATAATTCATTCTTTATTGTAGGGATGTGCCTTCAAAGCTGTTGCAATTAATTTAATGAATCTTCGCTATTACTTATTAAACAATTTTTTGTATGAGAACGAAAACTAATTGTGTAATCAAATTATGAATATGTTTTGTCTGTTAGTTATGATTTTTTGATCTCGATGATTGAAATTTGAACTTTCTGAATGTTTGATGTTTATTTTTTTATTTAGGAAAAAAATATATGATAGAAATATGAAAATTTAAGAAATGAAATTAGAACCAAACCAAACATAATCAAAACTGAACAATTCGTTCAATTTGGTTCCATATCTTTAAAAAAAAAAAAATTGATTTCATTATCAGAAAGACCAGTGATTCATGGTTCAATTTTGTTCTCTTGAAACCAGAACCAAATAAAACCATGTACACTCCTAAAACCAATATTCTCTCTCTCTCTCTCTCTCTCTCTCTCTCTCTCTCTCTCTCTCTCTCTAATAAAATAAATATGGGAAGTAACGGGATAAAATTAGACCATACGATTACAACTGTTCTATGATCAAACCTTATATAGAAAAAATTAAGCAAGCGTAAACATTTTTATGGAAAAAGAATTCGAGCTATACATGAAAGGTCATGTTAAAAATTAATATTGAGTAACGGTATATATCATGCCTCTAATATCTTAATTTTCATTGGTTAATTTGTTGAATAATTTGGTACGATGGACACGATATAAAATAAAAAAGGGACGTGTTATTGAACTTGTTAAATGTACACCGTCCTATTCAGTACAATGCACTAAACGTTCCAATTACTATATAAAAAAAGGTAAATCCTTCCAGATAATCTCTTCATTCCATAAAATAACGTTATAAATCTAAAAAATAAACATAAAAATGTACAAAACTGTAACCTGGGAATTGGGAAACACGTGATGCCATTAAGACAGAACACCTCGACCAAGTGAATAATTAATAATTAATCTAAAATAAAGCCTCAATTAACTCAATTAATTTGTCAGCAATTCAAAATAATATAAAAATATTTTTGTTTCTTATTCTAACACAAAGGTGATCTATGAGGAGTACCTTTTCTTCTATTACTCATGCTATTGGCCATGTTCTCCTCTTCTGTAATCTTATTGCTTAATAATCTTCCAAAAACAAACAATCCACTTCTTTTTTTTCGAACGAAATCAGTGCAAATAAAGCTCATATTTTCGGAGCCCGATGAGCCCGATGGCCCATCGATGTCCACAATTGTCGAATGCTGTGTCTCATCATCTCCAATGTCTTGAGGGATGAAGAAATCTGGACTAAGTTGTAGATTTTTGCATACTCTAAGGAATGGAGACATGTCCTTGTACTGTTTAAGGACAAAATCAACCTGTTTGAAATGAATTTAATTGAAATTTTATTAAATTGTTGATCGTGACTTCAAAACGGACAAATATAGTTTTGAGTTCAAGTTTTAGCGGGATCTTTGATGAAAGAATGAATCCAGCTACTAAGACATAGATCTCGTATCGAATAAAAATGAAAATATAGACTAACATATAAGAATTTGTGCTACTCATCTTAATAAGGTTGATATTTTAAGATGAAATCACAAGTTTTAACATGGTATCAAAACCTATTAAATTCCAACGAGCGATTCAATCACATTAAGACTCAAAAAAAAAAAAAAATGAGCACGCGGATTTTAAGATTGGTTTGTTCAAACGAGCTACTATCTTACGGGGTACATTAAGGGATAAAATTTAACATCGAATAAAGATGAAAATATAGAGCAACTTATAAATGTTAGGGTTATTCATTTTTAATAAGGTTGACATTTTAAGATGGAACTCCACATCTTAATACATATGATAAAGATGAAAATATTGACCAACATATAAGGATTTGTATTGCCACTCTTAATAAAATTGATCTTTTAATATTAAACTACAAGTGTAAATACCCAGGGAATGTGCGGCACACAAAATTTGAATATATCATTTTTCAATCGATAACAATTTAAACTTTATACCATAACTTTTTAGACCTAAAGGCTACATCCAACTATAGGAGAAAAATTATTCTTGTGTACATGCCCCCAGAACACTCCCGAAGGATGGGTTCCACGTGGGACCCACCTCCATAAAGTGTTAAAAAAAAAAAAAAATTGTTTACCCACTCCCCACCTCAATAAAAAATAAGAAAGTAAAAAATTTTTACACCCAGTGAGTAATTTGTGTTAAAATTTAGGGTTCCATCTTAAAAGATCAATTTTGTTAAAAAGAGTAACACAATTCTTTGTAAATTGATCAATGTTTATTCAACGTAGGATTTATCCCTTAACATGCCATCGCAAGATGGTGGTTCGTTTGAGCAGACCAATCTTGAAATCCATATGCTCATTTTTTTTAGTCTTAATCTAATCGAATTACTTGTTGGAGCTTAATTGAGATTACATCTCAAAAGGTCAACCTTGTTAAGATGAGTAACTCAATTCTTTATTAGTCGATTAATGTTTTCATCTTTATCTGATGTGGAATTCTATCCTTCAACAGTGTTTTGGGGGGGTTCTGGGAATAATTCATACTAGAATGATGATTTGGACGATAAATTCGTGGAGTTGAATAAGAGTCATAATAAAGGAATTGACAAGATAATTGTACCTTGCAGCCTAAAGAGCAATGGAAGAATGGTTCTTGAAGGCTCCTATCACAGGACGAGCAATAATTTACAGAACCCTTAAACTGCCTGTTTTGAGGTCTCTTTTTGATGAACACAACTTTTGCAGCATTGATCGTGTAGGCCTGTTTGATTTGAGCTCATTCAATTAGCAAATTAAAATAATATAACCAAACACTAACTAAAGCATGTTTGACTTAACTTAAAAGCCAGACAAGAAGCTCTAATGAATTAATTAAAACTAGAATTTTGGTGCAATGACCTGAACGTTTGAGCAGTCTATAAGCTTCTCGAGGTCTTCCAATCGAACAACTTCATGATATACATAACGTCGAATTTGAAGAAGTCTGTGGGTTCGATGACAAACTACACAATGGGGACAAATACTTAGACAACAATCCAAACAGCAAATATTTTTCTCATTTTTCTTCGAGGTTTCGTGAATTGAGCATGGCACGAAAAATTTCTTCGCGTAGAGAGCTTCCAACCATGCTGGCTTCTGATAACCCTAATTTCATCACCAGATATTATAGGTAAATTCCGACCATAAGAACAAAAATAACAAAGAAACAACGTAAAGGAAATCGAACAATTGGAAATCAAGATCATGTGTAAGAGAAGAATACATACCATGATCATATGTAGTTTCTTAGTTATGAAGACAGTACCAATGCAATCCCAGAGAAAGAGAAGAGAGAGGGTTTCGGGTATGGAAGTTAGTGTATTTATGGAGTATCACAACACAAAGTAGGAAATATATTAATTCCTAGGGTACATATACAACATTTTGTATGAGGGTTTTTCTATATATATTACAGAGAGAGAGAGAGAGAGAGAGAGAGAGAGAGAGAACGTGGGTGTTGTTCCCATGTCTCCCATAGCCTTCTTTCTCCATAAACTAATTTATTTCATCTCCTTGGAACCCTAAACTAAATGAGCTCTTCTTGAATGAGTTGTCTTCACCAATTCTTTTCCACAAATTTCCTGTTCTTGATTGATGATTCTCGTCTCGATAAACCTATGGGAAATACTAACGCAGGAGATAATTGTCCTCTATGTGTGTTCGATGAAATTGTTATTGGAGTCCTACCATAGATACATATACTTATTTTAGGAGGTATACATATAATGAAATTGATTTTGATTTTATTTCTTTTATATATAGTTAATAATATAGAATATTTTCTTCCTCTTTTTCCTCTTTGTTTCTCTCTAGTTTTACCTCAATCAATATATGCATATCAAGTTATAAACAAACTGTTAACATATTTTATTAGACCCACAACTTTCAACCACACATTTCATTAACTTTTATCAAAATCTACTAAAAAATTAATTTTAATCCCCATCCAATAAGGGCTATATTTGTTCTAATTATTCGTTCACCCAAAAGGTAAGGGTCGATAAGTAACATGGTAAGAAACTACAATCAATAATCAAAGTGGATCGATACATTGAAACTGTAATTTTCCTTATTTCTCTCACGTAGGGGTGGCTGACAATTTTTTTTTGGTTGGTTTTGATTAAAAAAAAAATTGATAAAATATGTGATTAAAATTACGCATCTCACACGAAAGTGTGCAAAATTGGAGTTTGATTAGTTCAAAGTAATAATTTTTTTTTGCAAAAGTTTATCAAACAAGCACTCAAAGTCCAAACTACATTGAAGATGAGCATCAAATGTATGGTCACCTTGACCGCTCTGGGTAGGAAATTGAAACAAGAAATAGTTGGGGAGTTTTTATCCGAGTACGAGATATGGTGACAAAGAATCCTAGGTTAGCATAAAATTAATATAGTTTCTTATTTCTCTTCCCTAGTTAATTTTTATTTTTTCCTATGTTATTCAGGGTTTGGTGTTATATGGCAAGAAATGGGGCAAGTTACGAGAAAATTACTGACGAAGTAATTACTACAAATGAATACTCAAAAACCTTATAAACTATAAATCAAAGACTAGCGAGACAAATATTCAAGCAATTTATAAATTTTATGTCAAGTAAAAGATTTATTTACAACGTTACGAATCACTATGAATGAAAATGACATAAAAATTACACAAACAAACTATTATTACAACTTCGTGAATATATTACGGAGACCAAATAATTATAAAATTATAGAGAGCATCTCTAACGTATTTTATGAATTACAATTTACACTGCATTCTAGTGAACAAACTTGTAGTTTGGAGGCATTGATGTCTAACGAATGAACGTTCAAACACAAAATAGTAATTCTATCTACAACTTGATATTTTTGTTTATGTGTCTTTTATCAACAATAAAATAAAAACAAATAAAATGAAGAGGAAGGGAGAAAATTTTATACTCTAAAAATACAAACAAATTCTAATCCTGCCTTCAAGAATTTTCTCTTTCATTCGATTGCTTGAATAATTTTCCTTACATGTCTTGAAATTGGAGATGCTCTTAGATATGTTGATGTAAATCATTTATTCAAAGTTACTCACGTATATTTGATGGATATTATTGAGAAAATAATGTATTTTAAATAGTGATATGATAAAAAATATGTGTTTAAAAAGTAAGGAAAAATTATTGATGGGATGAAAAATATAATTTTATTGAAGAATGTGTGTAAAGATGGCAACGGGGCAAGGCGGGTTCGGGGCGCGGGCTTGCCCCGTTTATATATATATATTTTTTTTCAAAAATTTACAATTA
>CAIGRL010118019.1:0-11582 GCA_903798325.1 Fraxinus xanthoxyloides | reverse complement strand
AATCATAGGTCATCATTTGTAATAGTTTGAACTTCAGATTCTGCTTTATTGAGCCTCAATTTTAAGTATAAGCTTCGGAGCTTCAGTTGAACAAGTAGTACTTCAGCGTCGGAACTTTATCAATTTGTTTTAGTATTTCTACTTTCTCCCGAGCCTCGGCATTGAGGTGCTTCGGTAATGTTGGCCCTTGGAATTATATTGGACTTCGCGCAATGGGCCTTGGAATTATATTGGGCTTCGGGCAATTGCGCCTCGGAATTATATCGAGCCTCGGGTAATGCGCCTCTGCAAATGGGGCCATTTCTTTACTTTTGGGCCATTGGGCTTATGCCAATTTGGGCGCAACAGTAACCATAATAATAATCCACAACTAATCACATTCCATAGTTGGGAATCAAAACCCAGAACAAGAAAATGAAATTCTCTTCTCTGGGCAGTGGGCATTGATATTCTATTACGCATTTACTACATGATTGGAACAGCCCATTTCTTTTTGTTTTGAATGCCTAGGCAGAGATGAACTTCTCCACCTTTATAACATTCATACATAATGAGGAATAAGAGAACAGGATAATAAATTTTGGAAGTGCAAGTTGCAATCACCCACTGTGGATGAGATACTTGTTTGTTGTGAAAGTTCAATATTGAAAGAACTGAATTCTGGGAATTGATTGTGCAAACTAAACATAAAATTGATGAGGCAAGTCATTGAGATTCTCATCCTCTTATCTAACTCGCCTTTGAGGAATAAGAGCTTGACAAGATTACACCTACATCCATATCCAAATATTTTGTAGCATGATCATTATGGAGGAATAAAATGTTTGCCTGAGCACAATCTGTATGGCGTTCATATCTGAATATTTTAACATGGTTTTCAGTGATGGTAAACTAACAGCAATCGTGGATATTGTTCCCCCATTATATTCAGCTGATCAGAGCGCCCCACTGATACATGTTCTACGCTCAACTAAGCAAAAAGAGGTGTTTTGAGCATTGTTTCTTTGGGCAGTTGTTTACGAATAATTCTTATATGATGATATCTGGAGTTATCACGTGGTGATTTTGATTTTCTCGAGACAGAAATTGAACCTTAATTTTATCAAGAAAATTACCTGCTGGTCTTCTGACCTTTCTGTACACTTTTGTATTCCAGGTTGTAAATGAACATGCAGATGTGCACTGCCCTGTGGTGGAGATGTCAACACGGTCTAAGCTGAGCTGCTTGAGCTGGAACAAGTATAGCAAAAACCTTATAGCCAGCAGTGATTATGAAGGAATAGTAACTATTTGGGATGCAAATACACGACAGGTAAATCTGGAATAATCATCAGTGGTAATTTTTGTTATTGAAATATGAAGTCTGTCCTCTTAATGATAGTTTTCATATTTTGGGAATTTGGTATTTTTTCTTTAAATTTATTTTACTAACGCTAATAATCTTTTGGTGCATTCAGAGTCTTATGGAATATGAGGAGCACGAGAAGCGCACTTGGAGTGTAGATTTTTCACGAACTGAGCCGTCAATGCTAGTTTCTGGAAGTGACGATTGTAAGGTACATTAAGAACTATTTTTAATTGCTCAACTTGAAATTAGACCTTTTTTTTGCCTAATTCTTGCTTAAATATTTAGTGAAAGAGAATTCATGTTTGCCTATGAGTAGTTACATCCATGCCAATCAAAACTTGATGATTTCTAGCGTAGCTTAGAAAATCTTAATTGGGCACCGAGATGTTTTATCTTTGTGGGGAGAGGCATAAGCCTCAAGACAAACAATAAATAATTTAAAATAATGCTTATAATAAATCATAAACCATCTTTAAAAATCTGCAATTAAACAACCAAATTAAAAGTCTAACTTGTAAACAAATACAAAATACATTAATAAAATACCAAATAATAAATTTCAAATTAATGATCATGAAACAAATTTATCCTTGGATATTGAAGGTAATAATCATCAAATAATAATCATCAACACCCTCTTTCTCATCACTATCGGTTTCTTCTCAACTTTTTTCATCATCCATCATTAGTGATCATGTATTCCCCTTCCCCTTCCATGTAAAGGTAGGAAATAGAAATTAAAGAAACTTGTAAAACATTGTAGATTATAAAGAAATAGCCCAAAAAGGGAAAGCAAATAACAAAATGACCAGAAAATGCAAGACAAATGGGCAAACACGTTTAGTCCCCTTGAGGCATTAGCCTTGGTGAATTGAGGCACAAGTCTCTCAAATGTGCCTAAGGCGTAAGCTTTGAGGTGTTTATAAAACACCTTATGTGAGGTGGTATTCCATATCTAAGCCTCAAATACATTTTTCAAACTATGATTTCTCATTCCATACAAAGGTGTACAGGTTTAGAGTTATAACTTTTACAATGTTAACAAAATTGATTTCCATTTTTCTCTTATTTAGGTATATACTTAGGGAAATTCAAAAATTATCATTTGTTCTTGGATTGATGTAATTACAAATATCATATTCCGAATAATATTTTCTTTAAAACATTGTTTATATAAAATAATGCGAACTTGATTTAATAGTAATAGTGATGTTTTTCTACAAAAGGCTGAAAGAAACCCAAAGTAACAATAAGATAGCTTTACATAAAGCAGCTTTGGCTGCTTGCCTGCAAAATGTTATAGTTACTTAACCCCTTAGCCCTTGTTTGGCAAGTGTTTGAGTTATAAACAGTTTTGGTCAAACCACTTTTTATCCACATCTTTTGGGGACCCACAAGTACTTCCTACTTTTCTCCCAATTTTTTATATATTTATAATCTAAACCGATTATAAATAATTGCCAAACATGCCATGAATGTTATATTCAAGTATTATTTTGGGATCACATATAGAAACTTCTTCCCACATATTTTCATGTCTCTTAATAGGTTATAAATGTAAGATAATGATTATCGGCCACCATACATGCTTGTGCATCTATATGCAAGCAATATAGGGTGGGCGCTGGTGGTTTTTGGTTGTAGATTTGGTCTCTTCATGATCATACATAGCCTTAATGCGAAGTCATGAACAAAAAAGATTGTGAGGTAGATTTAGTGCAAGTTGAAGCTGTAGTCTCGATAAAGCAAGTCATTCGTGAATTGGTAGTTCCATTTCACGGTAATGCAGGCGTTGTTCCTGCTTTTCAATTTGGAATCCTACACTGTTTTCTGTACATTCAACTTTATTTTTTGTTGTGCACATTTTTGGTGGATCAACAGCTCCATGACTTCTCATCCTTTTAACAATGATTGCCATCTATTTTTCATACAAATCCAGGTCAAAATATGGTGCACAAAGCAAGAAGCTAGCGTCCTCAACATTGATATGAAGGCTAATATATGCTGTGTAAAATATAATCCTGAATCTAGCCTATATGTTGCGGTAAAAATCTATTTCTTGATCCCTATTTAACCCTTTTTTTTTTGGTGGGAGCGGCATTGGAAAGGAGTTATGATAGACATAATGGCTGTTCAGATAGACATAGTAACCGTTCAACATTTTGAATATTTTCTTAATTTTCTTGTGAAGGCATATAAGTAGGTGATCGAAATTATCCATAGTAGTGATCTGTATATGTACATGCTCATGAATCTTGTTGCATCCATCTCTTAGCTATGTGCGTTGTCTGTCCAATCCTGTGGATAAATTGTGATAGAGGTCTATGAGTCTTACAATGAATTCTTGATATTTTTTGGAAGAGCAATTGCCATGCTATCAAACTGATTGTCACCTTCAAATTTTAATTTGGATGCATATTTATATGATTGGAGCAATTGCATTTATGTCATGTAATTGAATAAAATATTTTATGGCAGATAGATTGATATGCCACGATTTTATTCATTAATTGACAAAAGAAAAAGGACGAGGCAAAAGAAATAACTTGGAAAAGTAAAAGCAGTAGACTGATATAGACATGAGGTATCATCCTTGAAGTACATCCATTACGGAACTACTGCTTCAGGAATCCACAACTTATTTATCTGTCATTTTTATTTTCTTTGAAATAAGATATGATTGGGAGCATACGTTGTAATATATTATGCAGGTTGGCTCCGCAGACCATCACATCCACTATTATGATTTAAGAAACACCTGCCATCCAATTCACGTGTTCAGTGGCCATAAAAAAGCCGTTTCATATGTAAAATTTTTGTCCAACAATGAGCTTGCTTCTGCATCAACCGACAGCACTCTTCGATTATGGGATGTCAAAGAAAATTTGCTTGTAAGATTCACGACTACAGATATTCTTCATTAAGCACTTCAATACGAACTGCAATAACCATCAATTGAAGCAAATATTCATTGCCAATTACATTCTTTTTAGATGTTTATCACTTTTGGTAATATATTGGAGATTTATGTTTTCAGGTTCGTACATTTAGAGGGCACACAAACGAGAAGAATTTTGTTGGTCTTACAGTAAACAATGATTTCCTTGCTTGTGGCAGTGAAACAAATGAAGTGTGCATCTACCATAAGGTTAGTTGATACAACATAAAACGTATTGCGTAAATTTTGACACTTCATACTAGACGGTATAATGAACGATATTGCAGTCGAGAATTGAGTCTTTCTTTCTTATTTTTGTTACTTTTCTGGAAACTCAGGCCCTCGCTAGACCTTTGACATCTCATAGGTTTGGCTCTCCCGGTTTGGATGAAACTGATGAAGACGCAGGATCTTACTTTATCAGTGCAGTGTGCTGGAAAAGTGAAAGTCCCACCATGTTGGCTGCCAACAGTCAAGGTACAATTAAAGTTTTGGTCCTTGCAGCTTGATATGTACAGGTACTGGTAGCGACTAAATTTTGTAACGGAGATCATACTTTTTTTATTAATTTGATCATATTCTTTAGAATTTGTGCTACATTATGCATTTAAATGAAGAAAACGTGGATGTTTGTGTACTTGGAGAAATGATGAATTTGATAAACTTATGTTTGACTTGTCGTCTAAAAAAATGGTTACACGTATGAAAACTATATCTTATTTTATCGTGTTGTTATTGAACTTAGTTTTGAATTTTATTTGATCATTGTCCTTTTAACTACATAATAGTCCAGATTCATCTACATCTCAAATTTAGAACCCTTAAATCACAAAATCAAACAAATAGAGCTGGTAGAACATGTCTTACCTCGATTTATTTATTGACTTGGGAAGTTTTTTAAAAGAAGAATAACCAACTTAAAACCTTGAACTTAAAACAAACAGAGGCTTAAGACAGACTTAGACTGTCAGTTGTAGTTAAACTTTATTAAGAACTTTGTCGTGATGTTCGGGTGAATGATTAAATAAAAAACTCGAAGACTTTGATTGCAACCGGTACTTGCATGCGCTATCAGTGTTGATCTCTCTTGTTCATCGCGTTGCCTAGATCAGAATGATATTACATGACGAGTCAACAAATTTTGCTGTTCACCCTGTATAACAATTTTTTGGTTCTTATGGTCTCGTGAGAGCATGGTGGTGGTGGAGTGTACAGAGGAGGAATTCGATGATTATAATTCCATCATAATATGTGGATGGATTGAATTGACGCTGGTGTTTGATTTAGATGACAATTATAGCACGCAGGCCAGTCTTGGATGAAGAATTTTAAGTTGATAATTTTTGGATTTAGGTGATGATATTTACAGAGCCGCAACAGTTTTTTATGACAGCGATTCCATTTCCATTTAAGAGGAATAGAATCTTCATGGGTGCATTACATTGTTTTGAACTGCAATTCTACTGAAGTAATGCTACATTCTCCCAGTGATGAACTAGAGGATGTGGTTTCCACAATCTTTAAAAGCATATTTGGTACATTGCTATGGTTGACAAAGCAATAGGGCAGTGCGAGGGAAGGTTAAAGTGGCAAAAATTATTTTATTATATGCTATTATTTTCGGCTAGTTTCTATTGATTTTCATAGTATTTTTGTGTTTTAGTATCTACGCCGAGTTTGGCTGAAGTTGTGCAAAAACATGAAGTGGATGCATTAAGGTGTGAAAATAAGCTAGATCTAAGTTCGATTTTAAGTTTTAACTTAAAATCTACTAACAATTCAATTATTTAAATAAAGTTTGATCAATTTCAACAATTTTAATAAGACAATCACTTGTCGCGATATATCTAACCTTCATATTTTCGATAAAAACATTCTTCTCAAGAATGATGTGACCTATGAGGGGGCAATGCTCAACCTTTTTTAGAGTCTTTTTATTTATTTAATTTAATTATGCCATGCTATTAGCTAGCGTCTTTTACTTAATTTGGTTAAACAATAAATACTTGAAAGGCAAACTTTACTATGATTGACGTTTAGGACTTAAGCTCAGCCTCACACTGCGTCAAAATCGAAACCCCGAGTAGTTCATATTTGCAATAGGAACAATATAAAATCAGTATCACATAATTGGCACTTTCTTCCAAAAAAATAAGATATCCAAGTGAATATTCCCTATGAATTGGTCACTTAATGTGTTTCTCTCAATAGTGGTACACATTGTTTTTAGCTATAATTTATGGTCAAATATACTCAAAGTTCTTCTCTTCTTGCTTTAGACATATCGGGTTTGATCTCCTACATACAAGAGTTATTATAATTTATGCTCATTGTTGGTGTTGCAACATTTGGTGTGGTCACGTCATATCTCCAGTACTGACGTGACAACACCCACGGTGGGCATAACAATTCCTACCTATCGTGGACATGAGATCACCATATATTATGAATTTCAGTTTTTATAACAAACAACTACTTGGTACATCTAAAAACCAAAAAGGACAGCAGGATCACCGAAGCAAAAATCTATTCGGAGCAGCCTTGCTTTCGAAAATGTTGGCAGTAAGAATCCCGATGGAGCCGAAAAAGAGAGAGTAACACGAATAACCTTTCACCTTACTACTATTTTGACTAGAATCAAGAAATAACAAAGAAACTCAAACATGTTTGTACATAAATAAGAAACTGCTTAGGAAAGGAAACGGCGCTGGGAAAGTTGGGATATCCTTCATGCTAGTATCGAAATCGAGATTATGGGTTCAGTAACGAAACACATTTCTAGGGTAATCACTTTTCCGCGAATTTAATCCACACTCGAGATGGCTACGTCTCGTCTACTAATTATTTGTACCTCTTTGAAGTTGAAAATGTCATCGGTAGGTGCTTGAAACTCGACATATCAAACAATTCCATAAACCTCTGATCCGAAACGCGTGTTTTGGCTGCTGCAAAGCGCTGGTACTCATCAAAAACCGAAGTTAGACACCATCTTTGTAATTTTCTCAAGCATCCCACAAGACAACCAGTCCGGTGCTGAACAATTAAGAAACAGAAAACATCGTTAATCAAGATAGTATTGATCGGCAATTTTAGGGGGACGAGGCAATATTGAAAATATCTTACCTTCCCTCTTTTGCAATGGATCAATAGAGGGTGATTCTTCACATCTGAATTGTACAGAAAAAATGTATTTTAGCAAATCCATACAGAAGACTCGCACATAAATCACATTCGATGGAAGTGGAAGTATGGTAAAAAAGGTACCAAGAACAACTTTTAATGCTTCACGAATTTTATCCTCGGGTATGTTCACAAATGGCTCCTGCATATGCAACTTCGAAATCAAATTCAGGCGGAAAATAATTGAAGTACGAGAAATATAAATTCCTCTCAAGTGCTTAAGGAACCACCGTTCTAACAAGTGGATATCTTGTTATATATCGAAATTATGCATTAGCTCCATCGAAATATTCCATCTACAATTTTCATCCCAGTTGAAACTTAATTCAGAATCTGGCGAAAAGACATTTTCTTTACTTCCTTTTCGAGACTTCATAGTAGAAGAATCTAAGGAGATGAGTTAGCATATCAAACACGCGAGAGGAGCTTCAGTAGGAACTATATGCACACACCAAACCACGACACCTCGGCATGACGTACCCACTTTGTTTCTCACTTCGAGGCGTCTTGATTTGAATGGCTCGAAGTCTGCGTTGTCATGATTTAAGTAACTGGTCCCATCAAGTGTGCTTCCATTAAAGTTTTTTCTCCAAAGATGAAAGTCTTATCTTAGAAATCAATTTGAAGTATGTTTTTGGAAGTAATTCCATGTTTTAATCATTTTCAGAATAGTTGAAATCCTGAAACACACTGGTGTATACCTGTAAACTGATTTTTTTACTGATCTTATGTAAATAACTTTATATTGTTGGATAAATAATAAAACTGATATTGACTGAATATCTTGCTGCCTCAAAAGTAGGCAAAATTCTAGAAACCACTTTACAATGATCTTTTCCTTCTTCTTTTTTGGTAGATCGAAAAGATTGACTTACTTTACTTCCTTCAATCCCGAATTGGAATAACTTAATCCGATTCGACTTGAGAAACTCCATGTTGGGCACCGGGTATGGCTCGGGACACAAATATCTACACAAAAAAAAAACCTTAAAATCGTTAATTAACTTTTGTATTTATCACACGCATGCGTCAAAATACAAAGAAAAAACTTTAAGTGTTGAGTGACTTACACGATAGAGCAGAGATTGAGTGATTGAAGGAATGAGAAATTATCCACGTCTGGAAAACCAGACCTAAAAACGCCATTATCAACCATAGCAAAATTGAGAGGTGGAAGAAATAGCTCTTCTACTTCACAATTATCACCGGGAAATGACAGCTTCAGTGGCGGTGATGGTGGTGGTGGTGGTGGTGAGGACTCCACCACCGCTACTTCTATGGTTCTGCACGTGTCACTACCATTAATTTCTTCATTTCTATCAAATTTCGTCATCAAGATTTTCTTAAACGAAAAGGGCTTCTTCTTATTGCCTTTTTTCTATGTGGGAACTCAAATTCAGTGGGTGTATATAAGTAGGTTGGAGATTTTTAAGATGGTAAGTTCAAGAACTTTTTGGTGTGTTGGCATTTATTTATAGAGGAGTTTGTAACTTTCAATGTTGAGTTAATTTATTTATTTTTAACTCACATAAAAATCTATTTATCATAATCTCAGTCAAGCATGCATTCAATCGATTGGCTGCAAGGTCACGGTTTTTCTCCTTTTGGAAGTCTTTTCCAGTCAAGGTTTGGAAGATGAAGGTGTCTCTGCTAATAGATTATAGCATCAAATTTTAACAATTTGTTTCCATTGTGGCATCTCAATCTCAATTACGTGCCACTTCATAGTTTTCTCTCGATATAATGAGACTACAATAATCGATAAGTTTAACCATGTCCATATTTGTTACATCGAGGTAGTAATACCCATATGGGTCGGTTATTTTAAGGTTCATTAATAGTGGGATTGTATAAGCGAATTAGATAATTACTACTATTTTTCTTTTCGAGTAATACAATCATTTTCTGATCGCATACGTTTTTAAACGTGATTCAAGATATTTAATTGGAGCCTTCTATTTCACTCCATCGAATTGATTAGTAAATTAACTTCGTCATTACATTTCACTACTTTTTTTAACTCTTAACTATGTTCATTTTCTATAGTCTTTATCGTACTCTCCAAAGATTTTTACACACAAAGAGTTTGTGGTTCTATCACTCTTAAATCTTACCGTACCGTACCGTGGCGTAACGTAATTGTTCTCTCCTTTCCTTAAGAATTCTAAAGCCTGAACTTGGTTTTCATAAATTCATAATTGGAAGTGGTTGGACAAATAAATTATTGACAACACAAAAGAGAAGTTGTATTTTAATGTGTACACTATAATTCCAAAGAGTACATTCTATGGAATATGCGATTTGCGGCATGGGACGTGCCTTTGTTTTATATAAAATGAGAGAGTTGTGCGCCGCGTAGTTTTTTTAGCTCATTTGATTGTCATTATTTTTTAAAAATTGAGTTTTTGATAGTGATTTTTTTAGAAAATATGCGATAAAAAGATATAACATAGTTTTGTGTTTACGTATAAAATAGTTTATTATATAAATATATTGTTAAAAATGAGTAAGAGAATTAATTAATTTTGAAATAATGATTCATGGCTTAATTTGTCTTCAAGAGACAAAGTGCACCAAAAATACAATAGGAAGTGACAGCAAAAACAAGACACGGGAGATTGTACCACAAAATGTTTACATATCCTCATAAGGGTGGGCTCCATGCCGGACCCATAGTAATAAAAAACTGTCAAAAAACCCCCACCCACGCACCCCCCCATTGTGAAGTATCGGTGAGGGTTCTGTACCCGAAGCACAATTCTTTTGTTTGTGCATTATTAAGATTTTTGTTCAATAAAGATGTAAACTTGTGGTAGGGACGGGAATGTCATCGAATAGGTCACCGGTTGGCTGGTGAGAGCCTAGTTTATTAAAAGTTAGTGCTCCTAGAAAATTCGAGTTAAGCTTTATTTTCAACTAAATGAGACTAATAGATGAATAATCGAGTATGATTAAAATATTTTCAAGTAGACAAACATCGCATGTATTTCAAAAAAGGTTAATTAAAAATTCGCCATTACAAGCTATGTGACTACTGCTAGGCTAAATCAGTTTGATAGAAGAATAATATTAGAAGCAATGCTAGAATTCAATGTGGCGAGAGGTGATTTGATTAAATAAATGATTGTATTTTAAATAGTTCGATGATAAAGTGACATGTGACATTATATTAATTATTCTGACAATGTAGCATGATCCTCTTTTAAAATATCTTTCTTAAAAGTAAGCAGAACTTGTTTTTAAATAAAAACTTTATGTTTAAGCACATTTTAATAGTTTTTTCATTAAAAAGTTAAATTTTTCATTTAATTCACACTAAGATAGAAATTAGATTACTCTTAAATTGTATTACTTATTTAGTTTAAACCTTGATTAATATAAAATTATGCATTTTCTTAAAAGTATTTTTGTGCTCGGAGAGTAGTGGTGTGCAATTTAACCTTAACGAACACGATGGCATGTCTTTGTTTGATTCTCATTATTTTCAATTTTCAACAATACATTTTTCAATAAAATAATATTATATGCAAATTTAAAACTTTTCTTTATTTTTTAACCATATATTCCCCATCAAAATAATATTCCAAAATGCATATTCATAAAATAAATGGGGCTCAAATAAGCTATAATCAAGAAAAAAAGGCGTTGGACATTTGCTTAGGCAAATTATTTTAAGTAAATCCAATGTACAACTCTAGTTATGAGGATGACAAATATATATTCGAATAAATATGAACCTTCTATAAATGCGAATATACTATTACACAATTTTTATTTTTTTTTAATAATTTTCAGCTGTAATGCAAATATTTATGTTTAGCCATAGAAAGAGGAAATTTTTACTTGGCCATTTGCGTTTGTAACGGTCTCTTTCAGGCCTTGTACGGGATTGTCACCTGTCGGCCTTTCTCTTTTGGGCCTGATGTGGCCTGTATTTGTCTCGTTGCTACTAGGCCTTTTTGGTAATCTGCCCAAGTAACATTTTGAACAGCCCGTTTATGGTTTGTGTAGGTCCAACACTATCGCCGGCCCAATTTAGCAACGGTCGTACAATGGCGAATACTAACCTTCAAGTGCTAGGACGATGATAAAATTGGAAATAGTAATCTTGACATA
>CAIGRL010117873.1:0-14221 GCA_903798325.1 Fraxinus xanthoxyloides | reverse complement strand
TAATTTAATTTCTGAGAGGTATTCATCAGCCATAAAGAAGTACCAACAACCATCAAGCAGTTGTCACCATCTCAATATAAGCCAAGTGTTTTGCAATATTGTTTTATTCTATATAGGATGAAAATGAGTTTCCAGGCCAGACTTAAAGATTATTAGGAGAAGAGACCAGAGATTTTCAGGCTACGGGACCATCAACTGATAAAAGGGTGTGGAATTAAAATGAAATAAAGATCCACCTATTGGGACTAAGTCGAGTTCAGGTTGCGATACGCTATATCGAACAAAACTGAATAGGATCAAGAAAGATAGACACGTCAATTGTATGTCCATTAGCTTAAAGACTTTCGTATTACATAAGAACTGAAATGTGGTTAACGAAAATACGAAAAACAAATGTGTTTAAAATTTATTTTGAATACTAGGAATGAAGTGTCGAAACTTAGAAACCATAATTCCATACCACCAAGAACAACAAAATTGCAGGAAAGATGCACACAAGAAAATGCAAGATTTATAGATATTCACATTGAAACCGGTCATCTCCCGCCCTGCACTAATTGTCTATAATAAAAACAAGTTTACAAGAAAAATTGCACATCATATCTTCTCTTATCTCACTCTTTTTAATGATAATAATACAAAACCCTAATGGTTACTCTCTATTAAAACAAATTAGGACAAATTTAAAATTACAAGTGAAATTTCTAAACTATTTTTGATTGAAATTTTGATCGATTCACGTACTGACTCCACATAAAGGTAATAATTAACCTCCACAACTAAACATGAAAAATGTTAGGTTTCGAGATTTCTGGTTGGGTTGCTTGTTAATACAAAAAGGCTCCTCAAACGACAAATCATTTGATGCTGTCAACCCTTACCAAAAAGGCTAAGTTGCTAATAAAGAGAATTAAATGACAATTCAACATATGTAGGTATTTACTAATTAAAAGATGAATAAATAAGCAAGATTCAACATTGTAATATTGCCACCCAGTAGGCTATTAATGTTTAGTTGACACATCCACCCCCACCCTACCCTACTCTACCCTACTCTACCCCACACCACACCACACCACACCACGCAACCACCTCCAATCTGTTCTGCTGATTCTGAAAAATGACCTCTCTCAGATGCTCCCCAAAAATCCAAGACATGTAAAAGATCAGTTATTCTATCAACTTTTTATGCAGAACTAAGGAAGTTGATGGAGATAAAGCAAACAAGAGGATACAGCCTAGTTGTTAGTTCTCATTCTCTCTTTGAATTCAAGAAACCAGTTCCTGGTATCACAAAACACGCAAAACTTAGAATCTCGTGCTAAATTATATATATGGGGATGTACACAGTCGATAGTTTAATCGCTTACGCTTGCCCAGTGTTAGAAGGTCAAGAAAGTCAATGACCTGATGGAGCTAGCATTCGAAGGAAAATATAAAATGGTAAGGAGAGCAATTATGAAAATTAGTTCATCAAGAAATAAACCTAATTCATGACAGAATTAATCAGATAGCAGCAAAACAACAAGTTCAACAAGAAAAACAGAAAGAAATTCAAATGGCTTGAACCAAAGTTGAGTTTTACTAAGTCACTCGGATAAGAAAATATGAAAGTAAAACTGAAATATTGAACAACTGATACATATAATAGCAAACTGGGATTGAAAAACCTGAAACAGACTCAGTCACTCAGCATTCTTCTTTCCCACAGCCGGCGTCATTGAATTTAACTCACTGAAAACTCTCCTGAGAACCACAAATCATCTATGACAGTGAATACTTGCATTTTCAAGGATTCTCTTATTGGAAAAACAGATAACATCCTCGAAATTGAGCCCGTATCATAACATAGTGGATATGATATGGAGACTGAATATAGTTAAAATAAATTAAAAATTGGAATTTAGAAGATCACCTGTTCATGAAGAAGAGAGCAATTCCAGTTATGTGAAGTAAATTCAATGGTGAGAATCAGAGGGAGCAGAGGATGGCTTGTCGGTATATCCACCGTGCTCCTCTTTATCACCTTGAATTCGTGCAGGAATGTGAAACCCTGAGAATCCGCCTACCGTAGAGGTGAATTCAACACCAGATATTGATGATGGATAAATTGGCACGGCTGCTGGATTGTGATGATGCTGGTGGCTATGGTCAGCCGTGGTGTTAGCTATGGTTGACTGATCTATCCATGCACGAATTGAAGGTGTGTTACTGGACTGAAGGGGTCCCCCCTGAGAAAAAAACTGGCTTTGGCCTAACAGCCGCTGCGGCGCTGGCTGCGAAGTGAACAGATATCCTGCTGCTCCACCATTCCCACCGGAGAAATCTCCACCGGTGTTCCAAGGAGCCAGCCCCTGGAACCGGCTTATTTCTTTGGGCTGGTGTTGATGATGTTCAGACCACCCTGCATAGCCGCCTTCAAATCCCAGTAAGGTGGTTCCGTTGACTGGGACTTGATGCTGAGAATATGCTTCTTCAGTGTTTTGCGTGCGGTTCTTGTGGTGAGGCGGCTGAGGCCGGTGGTGGTGGAGCATAAGTGGATCTTGAAATGACTGCAAAGAGAGCCTCAGATCCTGACTCTGGCTTCTGGTTCTAGAAGTACCTATTGGGAAACATGACTTTGTGGTATCTGCAATGGAATCCGAATCCAAGGATGGACGAAGAAAACTTGCATTGGGATCCGCATTACTGCTCTGGTGCAAAACTTGCAGCCCATTTTCATTTTCCAACATTGTCGTTGCCATTTTACTCGAAGAACCTGCAGTATTAGGTTCCACCGCACGAGCCTGTTCTTGCTCAAAAATAGCATTTTCTGCCGAAAAATTTGTGGGATTACTTGCAGGAAGTTGCTCGAGCTCATCAATGGCGGGCTTGGCCTTTTTGATGAGCCAATCCATCGCCTTGCTAGGGCGGTCACAGCCAAGCCGATCCTGGAGATCGTAAAACTGAATAGCAGTCTGAGCGGCGAGGCGTACACGGCGTTCCCTAGGGCCTTTGGAGGTGCATACTTTACTGTGCCGGTCTTTTCTCCCGGTGGACCGAACAATGTTGCAGCCATGGACTTCACCTATATTGCCCCCAGTACGGTTCCTCAGCCCTACTCTGGACGGTATTTGTTGGCTACGAGTATTCTCTTCCATTTTTCTCCGCAATCTTGCATGTTCAGCACTTGCCTCAAAGGAAGCAGATGAATTCAAGAACAAACGTTTTTTGGGCGGCGGCGGTTCTGGTGGTTCTTCTTCACCTCCTTCACCTTGTTCTACATAGTGTTTGTTACTACCTGATTTTGGTTCTGATTCAGATGAAAATTACGGCGAGGAGTCCTAACAGAATCCAGACTCAAACCCTTATTACGAATTTCTTTTGCCACTTCTTGATTCAGAAAACTTTTGAAATCTTGTTTATAAATTACAATCGTGTTTCTGCAAAATCTGAAACGAATTCCATTAAACTTTCGGAATCCCCTCAGAGAACAGAACGTTAAACCATAACTAACCCATCTTTGTGCTTCTTACTTTTCACAGCTTTCGATGATAGGGATTAGGGCTATCTAGATCTATACACACTAGTCTAGTACCTGTTTTTACCAAACCTGCAGGAATCAAAGAGAGAGATAATTTCGCTACTAGCTAGAGTTCTATCCCAGTTGAATATCAAAGCTAAATCAAGAACCCTTCAGTTTTTCTTGAAAATTTTTCATTTTCCTTAGCTTAAACACAGTAACTAAAAGGTAATGGTAAATAAAAGAATTTGCCTTACCACAAATCTCTATATGTGTGTGTAATTATATATAGGTGGCAGTGTTTGCTCATAAGCCCTTTTTTGGTACTGCATCCGATGTTTTTGTACACCCTGGAAACATAAATACCAACACAGGAACACTCTTTTTATTTCATTTACAGCCAAGACCATGTTTGGTCGAGGTTATAATATTTACTTAAAAAAAGCATGGCTGGGTGGCAAAGCTTCAAGTTTTTACGAGCCTAAGCCAGCCTATCGCTAAGTTTAGGTGTCAGAAAACATAAAGCGTGCTTCGGCGGCGTCTAAACGCACTTTTCAGAACATTTGCCGGTAAATTATAAAATAAATAATCTTTTTACTGTTTTAGAAAACTTTTGCTTGTGAGTAAGCATAGCCAAACATGTTGGCAACTTCTGCTAACCCTTGAAAATGATCTGTTACTGCTTCTTCTGGTTTTTTCCACCTCGCTTTTTCACTATTTCTCGCTTTATTTATTGCTTCATCTCTAAGGAATGCATATCATGACATTGACTCGAAAATGGTAAAATTTTCGGTCCAGTAGAAATCGAATCCATGCATGTGAACCGGTTGAATGGAGTTGCTATCCAAAATTCAATGTTTCATTCCAGATAAGATTACATAAATACAAAATTATTCCTAGCGTGCAAGGCATGCACAAGGAATCGTTTTCATCATTTGTCAAATGAGTTAAATATGTGATCATAGTCGCATGAAGTTTGGCATATCCAAAACTGACTCGATTTTTTGTTAGATTGAACTCAATTTAATATGTCGACACATTTACTTAAGTCGATTCGATTTGTCAGGTTCAAAAATATATATTTTTCTTGCAAATCAATTTTTTAAACCTATCCCCTCACCCAACATCCCTCCAGACTGATTCGAGTCAGTTTGGTTTGATGGTTTGGATCGGTTTGATGGATAATTTCCCAATTTCTGGTTATGGGATATCTCTTGGTGTATTCAATTCAATAATTAATAAAAGGGTAATTGACACAATACCCCTAACTTTTGCCTGTTTTATAGAACACCCCTCTATTTTTGATTTTAGCGCAGAAGTCCCTGGATGATCCAAATGTTGCGAAATACCTCCTACCATCCACTGCTGTTTAGTTTGAAATGAATTTTGAAGGCCAAAATCAATAAAAATATCAAGGATGTTTTTGTCTCATCATCTCCACATATTTGCTTAAGATCATTTTTGTTTAAAAGTCAAAGTAGAAAAGGAACCAAGAAGAGAAATCAACATACAATTTTCACATTTTTGTACACTTGAGAAGTATCTACGCGCCATTGTACTGAAATTTTCACATATATGAGTTGAATATTCACGTTTTCAGGTCGGTGTTTAGATAAATTTGCTGACATTTGATATGTGTTTATAACTTGGTTTGATGATGTTGACTTTTTTCATCCATACAGTTGTTATTGTGTAAAGTCTGCTGTGTTAGTATTGGTTTCTGTCTATAGTATTAAAATCATTCTCATTCTTCTACTCATTTTCAACCACACATTCTTCAATAAAATAATATTTTCTATCACATCAATAACTTTTTCTTCTTTTTCAACTACATGTTCTCCATCAATCTACTATTTCAGAATATATTCTTTCAAAATATTGTGGCTTAAACACACATTTAGGGTTGATTTCTACAAAGTTTACCAATTTCAAGAGTGTATCCTGCAAAGTTTATCGATTATAGAGTTGTATTTTGTAATGTTTACCCATTCTATGGTTGATTTGCATACAAACATTTAAGCATGTCTTCTTTTTTTCCTCAATACAGATAGATATACATCACAATTTCAAACCAACACCAAAAACACATTGAAAATGGAAAAATGAAATCAGTCTCAGTCCCTATTAGAAATCATAGCAATTTCAAACCCAATTTCACTGTCATTAAAATGGGAAAATTAAATTAAAAAAAAAATCAAATTCAATTTCTTTTTCTTCTTCTTCTTCTTCTTTGCCCAGTCCCATTATTGCAATCAAGTTCAGTTTTTATTATAATTTAGCTTCAAATTTCTTCCATTTCATATTCTAAAATGAAATTTTAAAACATTCTTGTTTTTGATTGCCCTGTTTTTATTAATTTTGGCCTTCAAAATTCATTTTGACGGAGAACTTAATAGATGTGGACAGCAAGGAGAGTTTTCCACAATATTTGGATGATTAAGTGCATGTTCGATATTCTTTGATTTATTTTATAATTTGTTATGGGATCATTTTCAAACACACATTTACACAATAAAATGGTTTGTTTAAGCTTTATTTCTTTTTTACAAAAATGCATTTTGTAATAGTATTATGATGAAAATTATGTGGTTAAAAATTAGGAAATTTTTTAGATTTACGTGTAATATTATTTTATTGAGGAATATGTGGTTGAAATGTCAAATCACTATTCAAAAATACATTTTGATGGAAAAAATGGGGCTCAAAACAAGGAAAATACTATATGTGCATACCAAAAAAATTATACTTTTTAACCACGTATTCTCCTAAAAATCACTATTTAAAACTCTGTTTTATACTAAAATGGTTGTCAAACAAACTCTTACAAGGTTTTGCACCGAAATGAAAGAATAAGGAGTTTTCCACAAAATAGACGAAAGTCGGGGGTGTTATGCTAATCATCCTTAATGAGAAGGGAAAATTATAGCTAAGGTACCAAATTTTTATTTAATGGCAGACTTTACCAAAACTTTTCATTTGTATCAACCACGATTTTAAATCTTTCAAAAATTAGCGCATGGGGTTCAAATGCATGATTTCCGTTGATTAGGCTGTTAGCTAACCAAAAGTCCATGGTGTAACGAAATGTTGACTAATGTTTAGAGGATAAATGAGTAAATTTACACTTTTTATATAAATTAATATAATAAAATAATAAAAAAATATGGAAAAAACAACCCACCCATCCACCTACCCGCCCAAACCATCTCCTTCTTCCACATGTCCATACAGCCCATTCCTTTGTCCCAAAATCGTCTCCACAACCACCACCACCCAGGTCGTCGATCGCCACTGCCACCTAGACCAACAGCCACAACAATCTCTAATTCACCTAATTTAAACAAAGGAAAAGAACAATAATTCGAGACTCACCCACCTTCTTCCTCTCTTTCTACCTCCAAATCCAACGCTGTCATTAAACAAATTCAAATCGATGAAGAAGACAACAAAGATTTACGAGAAGATAGCAAAGAATTTGACCGTTCCCTTCATCAAAACCTCGGTTGAAGCTCTCAACCTCCAAATTAAACACCAGAGATTGTGATTACGGAGCTTTATTTTCAATTTCTTTCTATAATTTGCTATGTTATTTTTCAGTTTCAAGTTGTCATATTTGTGTTTCGGATTTGAAATTCGAAATTGATTTCAAAATCAAATTTTTCTTTGAGATTTTGCCATTATTGTGGTGTAAGTGGTAGTGCTATTAAATGAATGTGTTGATGGTGATAAAAGGTTACGACGAAGAGACGATGGAGATGGCGTGAATGTTCGATTGTGAGGGTAATCAACTTTAAAGTTGAACGCAAAGAGTTGAAAGGCGAGCACTATTGCATGTTCCTCTCTGATAAAAGTTTGGAGGTTGAGGGGAAAGCGGCTGGCAGTGGCTGGTGGGTGTAGCGACGTTGTTTGAGGGAGTTGTTATTGCCAATTCCTATCCGGCATTGGTTGGGTGCGGTTGAGCATTCCGGTAGTGGTGGCGATGTTTATTTATTTTTTTTGGGGGTGGGGTAGATGGTGAATAAGAAGTTGGTCTTTGTTTTTAATTTTAATTATCTTATTATAAAAAATGTAAAGTTATTATTTTAAGGTGTGCTTGAGCATATTATTTTGAAAAAATATATTTTGGAATAGTAGATTGATGAAGAATATGTGATTGAAAAAGAAAGAAAAATTATCGATGTGATGGAAAATATTATTTTATTGAAAAATGTACGGTTAAAAATAAGTAGAAGAATGAGAACGAAAATTTTAATTTGGCTCAACATGGACTTAATTTTTAAAATTAGTTAAAAGTATTGTCAATATCAACTATTTGGTCAACTAACTATCAAACTAACGGATCTCATCCATTTGGACCCTGAGTTCTAATTTTTGAAAGGTATGATACCTTGTGGCTTGTGTGACACAAAGAAGTGTTTGATACTGATATTGCAATTATCCCTAATAAAAACAAAAAATAAGAATGATGGAAGAAAAAGAAAGAATTCCTTGAAAAATAAACGCTTGTGTGGGAGGATAAGGTGAGCGAAACTCAATTCAAAAGCGAACTCTCCACCTGTCAACAAAGAAATCCCCAAATTCCAAAACCTAACGAGACATGCTCATTTTACCGCCAAAATACCAATGCTCCATTTCTCTCCACTGCTCCACCGCCCGCTCCGCCTCTCTCCGCCTCCTCGAAACCCAAATCTTAGTCCGACCCGAATTCTCAAATTCATCCATTTCGATAAACTCGCCGATTATAAATTTATATGGCTCGGGTCAGCCTGTACACGAAAGCTCTGGGTTCATCCCACTGTAAGATTGTTTTCATCACTATCTTCTTCTTCGTATTACAATTCAATAGGCGATAGTGACGATGGTGATGTGGAATTGGGCCGTCTTCTGGCGCTTTTGCCTGAGGAGATGCGGCGGAGGGTAAGCGAGCATCCAGAGCTCCGGGACTTGATTGAGGTGGTCATGGATATGGGACGAAAGCCGCTGGCTCGGTTCCCGTCAGGTGACTATATCTTGTCGGATCACCCGATCACCATAGAGGATGTCCAATACGCCACTTCACAGGTATAGTAATATTTGTTTTTTAATTCTCATTTTGCCTCCATTTTTATTTTGATAGCAAGATTCTGCTCAATTTAAATTCTGATTAGTTTTTGATAGACGTGATTTTTTTTTTTTTATGATAGTTTAATCCGAGACACATTCTTACTTTATTATGATGACTTTTTTTGGTGCTGCATAATAGGAAGGAAAAGCAAAGAAATGAGAAGATACTTTGTTTCTTATTTTATGTTTTTTTTGCGAAAATGATGTAAATAAACACTTTGTGAATAAAAATAAATGAAATAAATTGGCATTTGTGTTCTATTTGCTTCTTCCAATTTTAATTTATACAACGCAACATAATTACTGAATTTCACATGATCTCTGTCATAGTAGAAGTAAAAACAGGAGGAAAGTTAGTTTCATGTCTTCGATCATTTCCTTTTGTTTTTCCTCCTCAAACAACGGAAATGCAATTGAAGTATTGCTACTTACTGGTATTTACATTACAGGTTGGTGACTTTGCTGTTGATAACAGAGCAGGAATTAGTAGAACCTTGCACCGCATTAGCGCCGTTAGGAATCGGAAAGGTGCAATTATTGGTTTGACTTGTCGTGTTGGTCGAGCAGTGTCTGGAAGTGCCAACCTGTTGAGAGATTTAGTTGAAGCTGGGGCTTCTCTGTTACTTATTGGGCCCCCAGGGGTGGGGAAGACCACTATTATCAGGTTAGTATCTGTATGTGCTTATAAGAAAGACACCCTTGTTATTCTGTCTCCATGTTCTAGTGATGCTAGTTCACCATATCCACATTTATGATTTTCCGTAGCAAGAAATTATTTGCTAGTTTTTCAGCAAGTAGCTAATTGTTGTTTTGACCTACATATCCTATATCCTAGGGACATAGCTCGTATGCTTGCAGATGACTACCAAAAGCGTGTAATGATTGTTGACACCTCTAATGAGATTGGTGGGGATGGGGATATACCTCATGCTGGAGTAGGTAACGCTCGGAGAATGCAAGTTCCACATACCGATATGCAACATAAGGTGTGAAATGCAGTTACCTTTCTATGTAGTCAACAAAGTTAAAATGCAATTAGAACAACCCAGTCCCTTCAAAAGTGTGCATATGATTATAGATATGACATGAGGAATTAAATAATTCTAGGTGAACTCTTTTAATAAAACTACAAAGTGATATTTTGGATTAGCATCTAGTCAACTATATATATGTGAAGTTATGACATTGAGTTTACTCAAAAATGTATGTTCATGGTGAGTTCTTTGTTAAACATATACTTGTTGCATTTTAACATGTATTACTATCTGTGTTACTTTTATCATTATTATTATTTTATTTTTTTTTGCTTTGGAGCTTTTCATGTTTTATGCCATTTAGATTTTTATTTATTATAGTTTTACTCTTAAGAAGCAATAAATTTTTGGTTGTTCAAATGAGTTCTCTACTATTAGAAGTATGCCTCTATAATGGAATAGTTTGTGGTAGGAAAATGAAGTCACGCTGAGCTGATGACTTAGTAGTTATGAAAACTCAAGCAAGAAATTGTGTCTTGGAAGGTTAAGGTGATACAAAATGGTATAGTAAACACAAAAAGAGAGGAGATGGAGAGAAAAAGCGGAAAAGGAGAGATTAGAGACGAATTGGAGAAGGAAATTTCAGTATCTCAATAATCTATTCAATGTTCTATGTAAATCAAATACCACTCCTGTTTATGCTTAACATTTCAGACAATAGATTTAAATTAACCAAACCATGAAAATGGAAAATTACCTAATTGTAACCCAATAACTATGGATAGGGAATAAAGAAAATAAATCAAAATAAATTCTATAATAGTTCTTATTCTTTTGCCTTAGGTGGATGTGTCTATGGTAAGTTCTCCAAGAATATCCCAAGAATCACTTCATAAGGATTACTAAATAATATTTGCATTCAATTGTCTAGAAACAAGATGCTTTCAGGCTTGTAAGCGACATTTGTACTAATGTCTATTTGACTTTCCTTCATTGTGTGATCCAATATTCTGCATGCCTCTTGAGTACATATAAGGACATTTATATATAAAAAGTTTATTTTGGATAAAGGACATTTTCTTTACAAGAAACTCTCATTCAAATGAATTTCCTACAATTCAGTTTTTGTCAACAGATTAAAAACGGTTCGTCATGATCTTTGTTTTTTCACCTATTATATAGGTGCTGATAGAAGCAGTTGAAAATCATATGCCACAAGTAATTGTAATTGATGAAATTGGCACAAAACTTGAAGCAATGGCCGCAAGCACAATTGCACAACGTGGAATTCAGTTAGTAGCAACAGCTCATGGAGTAACCATAGAAAATTTAGTGATGAATCCAGCACTGGAAATGCTTGTTGGGGAAGTGCAGGTAATTTTTGATGAGTGATTAATGTGTTGGAAAAGTTAAATAATGCCCTCTCTATTGATGCCAAATGGAAATGCTGATCTTGATCTCACAGGCATGTACCCAGTCAACCAGAAAATAGGGTACCCACGAAGGGTATGTCTACTAAGTCATGCAAAAATGGTTTACTCCTAAGTGAATTGAGGAAATAATGATGTATCCTTTTAAGGGGGAAATGTGTCTTAATCAGGCTAAATGATGAGAGGATTTCCATAATGGAACCTCAAATTTTTAAACAGAAGATTATGGATGAATTTTTTTTCTGGGAATTACGACTGGGCACACTTTGCCCAATGATTTGTCTGAAAGATCTAATAATTCCTTAAAGCAAGTGAAATCTTGGTCAATCACATAACGTGTAATTTGTGTTTTTCATAAGGAAATAATCTCTGTTCACATTTCGGAATTTGTTTGATTTAATTCCAAGATTAATTAGGTATTTCATTTGGTACTGTATGTATAAATATGTACATGCATACATGAATATGCGCGCGAGAACGTGTGCGTGTTATTAGGGAATGAAATATGAATGATGAGGATCGTAAAATGTTGTAGTTAAGAGAATGTATAATTAATAGATAAATGTTCCTCACGCTATAAAGTTTCGGTCTATTGTCTCAGGGATTAGCTTTTGTCCAAAATTGTTACGTTTTCTTCCTTTGCCAAACAGTCACATTCTTGCAATGCTTTCCCAGAGTGTGACATTAGGTGATGAAGAGGCAAGTCGGAGGGGTGTCCAAAAAACAGTGTTGGAAAGGAAAGGACCATCAACTTTTAGCTGTGGAGTTGAGATAATTTCCAAGACCGAGTTGCGAGTTCATCGTAATTTAGATGCAACAGTAGATGCCTTACTTTCAGGTTTTGTATTCCACCTACACAAAATAATTTTTCTGTTGCAATATTCATTTCCAATTTTTTAATTTACCATCCTTATGGATATTGATATGACATTTGCTTCATTAATTAATTTTCTGTTACTTCTATCTTGAGAAGGCCGTTACCCAAAATTTGAGGTTCGGAAGATAAATCAGGGATCAGAAGATGAAGCCAATCAAAGGCCTTTCATTTCTGATTCATCTGAGACAATAGCTGAAAGTGTGTTTGAAGATGGCTTGGAATCGAATGATGGTCCACTTGACTATTCAGAGTTTGGCTCAGAAGCAAAGTGTTGTAAAGATGAGGATGCCCTATGTATATTTCTTTATGGGGTGAGAACCACTATCACACAAGCCGACTGACCTTGATTCACTCTTTTCTGAATCCATTAAAACTGATAATATTAGGTTTTTAGTATTTAGTAAAATAATTTATTGTGGTAACAAGAATACATTCTTATCTACGGAGATCTTAAAACTCGATCCACAACTCTGAATTAATAATTGATTACTGCGAGCAACCATAGTTTCTGTAATCTGAATTCAAGCCCAAACGTGGCCTTAGTATTTGTGAAGTTGTTTTATCCCTTCTAGGATTAATTGTCAATGACTTCATGGTCATTGGTTCTCTAGATCAGCTAATTTTTATGCAGTTGGGAAATAGCATGATTTTGCCATTTTTTGATTATTTCTACCAAGTGTTCTCTTGAATATTTTGGGCTTCAAATGGAAGCAATAACCCCAACTGTCCCTGGAGACAAAACAGATGACAAAAATAGAACAAGAAATAATGGAAAGAAAAGAATAGATTCTGGAATTGTACCTTATATAGGACCTTATTTTTGGTTGGTGGAGAATAAGAGAGGGTACAAGGGAGATGGAGGTTCTTTTCCATGTAGCCATCCCCTTGTCAAAATTATAAGAATGCTGAGTTGTTTCTTCTTCTTCTTTTCTTTCTTTTTGTTGGGGGAACACTCAGGTTAATGGTTTACCATAGTGAAGAAGTAAAAATGTAAATATGTTAAAGATATCAATATAAGCCTAGATATTTGAGGACTTATGTGCTCTGAAGTAGTTGAAATAATATAAATCCATTTTTCCTTCTTGTATTCATCTACTCCTGTTATAGAAAGTTTAAATAAACATTTATGTTCAAAACACAAAATATTTTGAAACTTGGTGCTAAGTTTCATTTCCAAGGACTGTGACCTGGATAAAAACGGGGGCCTGACAGAAAATATGTTTCTATACTAGTTGAAACCTTCCTCTAATTATGTTATCTGGGGAGTTTTCACAAGTTCAGGGTCTGGAAATGGATATAGTCAAATCCATCTGATGATATACTTTCAACTTGTCAATATGGTCAAAAATATCTGCTGTATCTTGCTTAGATGCTTTATGAAACCTGTAGCAGATCGAACTTATACTATTGAGTGGGTCGTGTAGATATCAGAGGCAAGTATGATACAAGGGATTAAACAGTTGAGCATTGATGATTCAGTTGAATTTACTGACAATATCAGCGAAGCAGATGTAATGCTTGCTTTGCAATCTAAGCTCAAGAAGAATTCTCGGCTTCAAGCTGCAGCAAGATCTCATGGCATTCCTATTTATGTCGCAAAGGTAAATTTGTCAATAGTAAATGTTGCTTTTCTGTACTCATCTTCATCATACAATTAATACATGTACTTGGTTCTTATCTTCACAGTTTGTTTCCTTCGTTTGTGTCATCTTTTTTCTGGACATTCATTTTTCTTCCTTTTCCCCGTTCCTTCTGCAGGCAAACTCGTTGGCACAGTTAACAAAAGCCATACAGGCTTTAGTAACTGATTATGCTGATGGTTATGACTCTTTTGAAACTGAAGCTAAGGCAAATGAGACAGAAAAAATTGATGCCTTGGAGGTAATCCCAAAGTTCTCTCTCATAAATACACAAACATATTCATATATTTCGTACATAAAAATGTTTATTCTTGTACACATCATGTGTTATACACTAAATTCTTAATTGTGGGCACCTTTAGTTAGTACACTAATAAAAAGGCTAGCTATTGCAAAGTGGCTGCTTGCTTTTATCTCAATCAATTGATGATTGTAAAATAAGAATAGTTTTATGGGATAAAAGGTGTATCTTGGGTTCAATCTCCGTGATGATACAATTTACTACATTACGAGGGTTTATTGAGTAAATTATGGTTTGTGCAGCCAATATTGCTTACTGCATAAATGAAATTTAGTTAGCAAAAATTGACTAGTGGATTTGAAATATGTCTTCTTTAGAAAACTTATGTTAGAATTGCCATTTTTTATGGAAATTGTCAATTGTACCCTTTTCATTGTTATGTCTAATGCAATAT
>CAIGRL010117864.1:0-24073 GCA_903798325.1 Fraxinus xanthoxyloides | reverse complement strand
CCCCCCCCCCCCCCCCTTCCCTTCTTCCTTTTTTGACTTAGCAATTAGCATGGTTGCCCAATGCACATAAAAAAGCATCTGTCACTGATGAATATGGATCATGGAATAATTCAAAAGCAAAAGATGGAGAATTCTTCTATAGGGATATATTCACCACAGCTGGGATTGCTTATTAAAACTTGCACGATAAGTTTGAGAACGTTGTTTCTGTAAATCCTAATATCGAATTAGTCATCTGCTCTAGTGGACCGTGCAAAATTAGTGTTTTATTTTTATTTTCGTTAAAACATAGAATCAGCATTTATTTATTTTTTACTTCTTTTNCCCCCCTTCCCTTCTTCCTTTTTTGACTTAGCAATTAGCATGGTTGCCCAATGCACATAAAAAAGCATCTGTCACTGATGAATATGGATCATGGAATAATTCAAAAGCAAAAGATGGAGAATTCTTCTATAGGGATATATTCACCACAGCTGGGATTGCTTATTAAAACTTGCACGATAAGTTTGAGAACGTTGTTTCTGTAAATCCTAATATCGAATTAGTCATCTGCTCTAGTGGACCGTGCAAAATTAGTGTTTTATTTTTATTTTCGTTAAAACATAGAATCAGCATTTATTTATTTTTTACTTCTTTTTCTTTCTTAATTCTATCCAATGAATCTAATCTATCATATATACCAAGCATGTCAAAAGAGTATATCCACGAGGACAAGAATCCATGCTTCCACATTATTAAGACACCAAGAACAACTTGAAAATGACCAGCATAAATTCCACTCCATATAAGAGATTCAGAGCACATAAAACTCGTATCTCAAATAATCTTTTACTTTCCATGGCTCAATTGAGCTCCCTCTCTGCTGAAATAGAGACACTGAGCCAAGTCTTGAGCCTCGTCGAGGCATTTCGAGCATTCGATTCTGACAATGATGGATTGATCGATGCTCAAGAGCTCGGGGGACTCATGGGATCACTTGGCTACAACCCAAGTGAAGAAGATATTAATACAATGATGCAAGAAGCAAACACCAATAGGGATGGACACCTAAGCATTTCTGAATTTCTTGAAATGAATACTAAGGATTTGGGAATAGGTGGTCTAAAAGATATTCTTAAAAGGGCCTTCGAAGAATTGGAATTTCAAGGTGAAGATTTAGTGACAGGAGAGGACCTCTATGAAGTTGTTGGGAATATTGGAATTGATCTTTCACGAGATGAATGTCACGATATTATTGCAAGCATGGATGGAGATGGTGATGGAGTTATAAGTTTTGAGGACTTCAAACTTATAGTTAATTCACTTTATTAGAGTCTATGATATGGATTATTATGTCTTTTCTTAGGTAAGAAGTTGCTATAATTCTGTCAAATTATTTGATAGAAGTTTGTGTAAGAAGATGTTTGGTTATTGGAAACCCTAATTGTGTTCTTGTGATAGTCCTCTCATCATAGGATTGGTGATTGAGTGAAGTACAAATTTTTAGATCGGGTATATCATTTATTGCAATCTTTAAGAGCATGTGTAAAATAAATTTAAATTATGATTTAGATCTTCAAATTGACCGAAAACATCTCCAACAGAGATGAAAAGGAAATGCAAATTACGTTTTTTGATACAACACAAGAAGCAAAAAATGAATTCAGATCTTTTTAATGGAGCGAAATTTGAATCTAAATTCACCGGGATGTAATTGCAGATACAATAGTGATTTTATAGATACTAATTTACACCCAATTTTATACAATGATTGGGGATGCTTTAATTGCGCCAAGTCTTTGCATTTCCGAGCTTCTATACAACCTGTCAAGTTTGAAGAGTTAGCTATTTCATGAAATATTAACAATTAAGAGCGAAGTAAATTCATCCGTCCAGCCACAAGTTTCAAATTACGAAGTCCTTCCTCAATGGAAAGCCATAAATTCGAGATAATTTATCTGACTAAGGGTGTGTTTGTCATCCTTTAAAAATTAAATTGTTTACTACATTATCATTCACACAATAAAATATTTTACACACAAACCAATAAAGTTTCTTTAAATTTTAACCACACATTCCCCAAAAAATACTATTCAAAACTCCATTCTTTCTCTCGTAATGAGAGACAAAAAGGGGCTAGATCAACTTGTGGATGTAAAATCACACTCTTCTTGTAGACTAGAAACTTCTTTTTTTGGTGAATTATACCCATGACTTCATCCTATTGAAGGAATACGTACATATATATAGGAGTTTGAGAGTAATGTCATGTAGTCCTACTAGAATTACAACGTCAGTTTAGGTGACACAATTTGATAATTTAAATGAAAAGTGAATCAAATGAATAATTTAATTCCACTCTATCTAGATTGTGGTTACATAGCACAACTTTAAGAAACGAATAGAAAATATTGATAGCAATTAAAGAACATTGATAGCAATTAAAAACTAGTTCATTAATTGGCCCATTTTTGTATAATTAATTACATATTTATTGTACACGTTTCGAACATTATAGTATAAATCTTTTCGACATCCTCCTCCCAATACAACAGATACATCACCAAATTTGTTAAGAAAATGGTAATGAAGACAGACAAATTTATCGTTAGGTGTTTGAGAGTTCTACTTTTCATTCTCATATCTCCCACTTTTTGTTACCAGTCCAAACTTAAAACGTTGTACTTAACGATGGCTGATCAAGCTAATAATATGGGTGGTGGCTCAGCCCAAAATGATGGGTGGCGCGTCCATTCTGGCCGCAGGTCGGGTCCCGATGGAAGTTGGGATTATCAGTGGAGCTCTGGCTCAAACCGCGATGGCAACACTTTTGGTTTTGGATCAGGATCAAGTCAAGCTGGGCAGCAAAGTGGTGGTGCTTTCGGATATGGTTGGAGTGGCTCCACTTCTGCTGGCGGCAGCAGTGGCAGTGACAGTGGCAGTAGCAGTGGCAGTGGTGGCAGCTTTGGGTACGGAGGCGGCGGAGATGGAGCTCCCTCCGGCCAACCAACATTCGCGTTCCCTTGCATAGATAATTATTGGTTCCCTTGCATAAATAATTTATGGGACTTTTTTCGTAATCGTAACATGTGATGCAGTGTTCGTCGAAAATTGTGTACTGAAGTGCCTAAAGAAACGTGACACCCAACTTGCTTGATTAGTACAAGTTTATTGTACGTTATTTTATAATTAAGAATAAAACACATTACCTAGACGGTTGAATATTAAAAAAAAATTCTTACACTTCCATCTTGTCGTTTATTTACAATTAATTTGTTGTTACAACTGCATGTTTTATAAGTGATTGTTACGAAATTTATATAGCAAAATGAAATAACGTTTGCAGGATAGGTAGATGGCACGAAGATGGTATTAACAAGTTAGATTACTGGATATAGTTTTAGAAAAAGGCTCGAAAAATCATTCTCTATACCATTCTAACTTTAACATGAACATGTCGATTTTTTTTCCCGTTGCATCTAATGCATGAAAAAATATTATGTTCGAAAATGACATCACCTGTGAAAAACTCGTATGTGCACATTTTTCAATAAAATAATTTTACACATAAATTTAAAACTTCTCTATAATTTCTAACCACGTTGAAAAATCTAGTTCTCCCAAAAATACAAGACTTGAACAAACCCCCATCGAAGTTATGTCTACCGCTATTGTAGAAGTTTAATTTATTTAATGTATGATGTAATTTATGACCATATGTAACAGAACTCAATTAACATGAACAAACAAGACGATGTAAAAGACAACCATATGTAACAGAACTCAATTAACATGAACAAACAAGACGATGTAAAAGACAACATTAAAACACTCTAGCTAGATTAATTTCAGTTCGTGGAAAAAAAGGATCATACAAACCTCAAATTCAAATTGCAACAAAATACATCATAAACCCATGTTTCCATTTCACCCCAGATTTTGGATAAACCCTAGGGCGAGAATGAAAACACGGGGTGCAAGAAAACTACGTCCCTTGAGACTCGACCCTGGAAAGAGAACAAGGCCAAGAGTGAGATGAAAACTTTCGCTAGACGGATTTATATACACGTGATAGAATATCTACTCAAACCATGATACCGAGTTGTAACTTGAATGGCCGGAGTCTTAAGGCATCATGATTTGGTTTAACGGTTCTTTCTCGTGTGCCCCGTCCCACCAAAGTACTGAGAAAGAGAGGACTGTCATCACCACTTCATCTTGCACAGTGCCCTGGGCTGCAATCTACCAACGACAATTTCATCTGAATTAGGTTCAGAGCCATTTCGAGGTGGGTCAAAAACCACAGGCAAGAAATCCAGTCGATCACAATTGAAATTCGAATGCTGAAATCTTGCCATCAGATCTTTCTTGCCCTGGAAACAAGCATATATAACCAAGTTTCAAAATAACAATAAAAGCAGATATCAACTAAATCAAAAGGGAATAGAGAAGATGTTCCTGAAAAAGAATTTACTTGGATTCTAGCCCAAGTAACTTCGCATATTTTCTTGGAAACAAAAGTCCGTTTACAAGTCTGAATTGTTCCCCACTGGTAGTTTCGCAGAATCTCCATGATCTTTCTTGCACCAACATCACTTGTGAAGTTAGCAAAGGCGTATCCTAGGTTGTCTTTGCTTCTTTAAATTCAGATTAACAAAATAGCATATGATCAGTATTGTGAACATGATTTAGCTTCGATAATACCAGGTTTTACCGAGAAAAATATTACCTGAAATCCATTGGCAAGTAGAAAAAATCATACTTCAAAGCGTACATCTGGCAATGCCGATCAAGAAACTTGAGCATATCATCTCTCCTGATATTTTATTACAAAACATTATAATTAGAACGAATCAATTAAGCACAACTATTGTTCAGCAGGATAGCAACGACTTCGCAGGATTCCGTTAGTGCTTGTGTTGAAGTGAGTTCTTTTTTTAGAATCCATAGGTAAAAAGTAATGAGAAGTTCCGAAAAAGTATCGTTAATTTTAAAGAGAATGTGCAGTGAAAATATGATCATCAAAGCGATTTTCAAAACACAGTGAGTTGATGTAGTTTCAAGTTCGGATACTAATGCAGTCTATAACCCTTTTAAGTAAATTTTCACAAAATTGCGTCCAACATTCATTAAGAGCTTTTGATGACAAGTAATCATCCATCCTGAATTTCCTTTCATATTCCTATTCAGTAGCTAGATAAAAAGGGTCAGAGAAATACTAACAGTGGAACTCTTTTATACAGTCACACATCAGGTACAGGATAAACAATTAATCGTGCAAGAATCATTAGCAGTGAACGAAGGAAAAAAATCAGTGCAGAGATGAAAATAATCACTATGAACTTCGCGTGCTAAAAGGCCTTCCGAAAGGGGATTGACTGGTTCCCAAAAGGGCTTAAAACTTCTCACTTCTCTACATACAACCCTTTCCAAGATAAACAAGAAATCAACAAGTACATATTTTTTGAGATATTGTAGCTCTATTCTGGGAGGTTGGCGGTGTGCACCTGGTCACTTTGCTCCGAGAAACGAGAAATAAGTGGCTCACCAGCTCGCATCTTTCGATAACTCTAACTCGTACACTTTTATACTTGATAGTATTCCATATTTTTATAGCATGCCATATTTTATATCTTTCGCAGTTCAAAGCGATCTAGCTTGAATATATAGTGGTTGATTTGTGCAAGAAAAAAAAAAAGTTCATAGAATTCAGGAAAAATATACCGTACCTGAACTGATTAGGTATGTTCTTGATCATCACAGTAGTTTTTCCAGAAAGTAAAAAGTCTTCTTCAGCAGATGAAACGACAAGACGACTTTCCGATTTTTTGTGATTCTTCCTACACATCCATACTTGTCTGTCCAACTTCTTCTTCTTGGTTTCCATATTACGGGCCTTTCTAGCAATTAAAATCCTGGGAGGCAAACACTTCAAGGGGTTTTTTGGGCTTCTCCAAGAACTCTCCAAAACTTGCCCCCCTTTAATGTAGGGACTCTTCAACTTTTCGTCATAGGATGCATCGTCAATTTGATCAAGTGAAATGGTCGTGGGACTATAGATAAAATACCCATAGTGATATGGCATAAAAGGAATAAAAGTAGGCTGATAAAAAGGTTGAGGCGGCGAGTGTACAGTTGTTTGATAACATGATTGTTCAGGGAGTTGAGCTGCAGTCCAAGTCACCAGTTGCAGCGGTCGAAGTGGAGCTGAAAGCTGGGATTGCGGTGGTTTCCATTCTTTAGCTTTTGGATTCAAGGATATCGAAGTCATGCTCGTCGAATGAGAAGAACAAAGCAAAACGAACTTTAATATCCTGCTGCATAGTCCTTTTTATTTATAGATATTTTCGTCTCTATTCTTATTTTCATATTTTAAATTTAAATGTTTATTTAAAAAAAATAAGTAATAGATTAACAATGTGTTTGAACCACATTATTTTGGAATAATGTATTTTAAAATAGTAGATTGATTGAGAATGTGTGGTTTAAAAAAAAAGTTATTGATGTGATAAAAAAAAATTATTTTATTGAAAAATATGTAATTGAAAATGAATAGAAAAATGAGAATAAAAATTTTAATGTGTATCAAACGGGGGCTAAAATTAAATTTTAAGTGGCTTGTGATAGAAGTTTTGAAATGTGTGGTTCAAAAGATGTAAAACTCATGAAAAATATGATTGATATTAATTGTTTGAATTTGATTTTGATTAAAATTTGATTTTAATCCGACTCACACATATCCAATATAGTAAAAGAAATATTTTAATACTCCTTAACGTCTCACGTCTATAGAGAATAATTATTGTAATTGTTACATCTCGCCATCGAAGCCAACGTGGCAACATTCAAAAGCCATACAAATGCTCACACTCCACGTCGTGATGATGAAGTAAAGATGCCTCGATCATCTGAAGTGAAGCACATCATGCTGCAAGCCACCTAAAGAGGCAATCCATCACTTTCATTCGAAGCACCATGTATGAAGCCGAAGCCCACATGGTTGACATGGAGACCTACTATTCATATAAGAGCATATTTCATAGTCACTTTTCTCAAGAGATCTTTCGTACAAAGATCTTACAAATATGATCGATGTAACCTCTTGCAGCAGCGTCATTTCAAATCTTGTCATCCTACATTATAAGTACGCAAACTTGAGCATATAGTGATTATTTTTGGGATTACATTAAATGAGACATGTCCTATAACGTTGAATGTGAAACTTCTGAGGAGACGCCTTGATCACTAGGATAAAGTTTCTTTATCCAGTGACCACCACTTCATCCAGGGTATCATAGAAGTATACGACTCACACCCACTCAAAGGCAATGCAATTTTAAATCTCAAAAGTTTTGTATAATTGCTTTCATCCTTTACATATATTCATAGATATTTTTTATGCTCACACACTTCCATGACTTGCATTTCTAGCAGGTCTCATGTTCAATATATTTCTTCTCGTCGACTGACTTGATCGTTGAAGTGTTCGTGAGTGTTTCCCCCACCATCAAGAAGACCACGGGTGACTACCGTTTGTCCAAGTGTGTAGGAGAAAAATTTATGTGGATGTGAGTGGATCCATGATCTGTTGGCCACGATAAAGGTCCAAAAATCGAGGTCAACAGTAATGATATTTAAGTGGATGAGACAAAAACAATAGAATGTTGAGCACCATATGTTTGGATGTTTTGATGGACAAATATACATCTTAATCTCCATTTGGCAAATTTATAAATAGTTTATTAAAAAGGGTAGAAAATCTTATGGTATGCGCATATAATAATCCGTAATAATTATAAATATATGATTGAAATTAGCCCATATTTGATGCACATTTTTGCTCTAAAATGCATTTTTTTGGTCGATGTAAGGGGGAATATGTGGTTGGAAAAAGAAAAAAAAATTATTGATGTGATGGAAAACATTTTTTAATTGAAAAATGTGTTTGAAAACGAGTAGAAAAATGTGAATGAAAAAAATAATTTGGTTCAAACAGGGGCTTAATGTTCGAATATAACAGAAAGAACATTGGCCTCCTTCAAAAAGGAAAAAATTATTTTCCTCCTATCAAACACAGCCTTATGCTCTCTTTCGTATTTTGTCTCATCTTAGACTATCTCCAATAGAGACACCATTGCACCAAAATGCACCAAATTTTGGTGCAAAAGTGCTTCAATAGAACACCATATTTTGCAATTTGCACCATTTTGGAAAAATGGTTCCAAAATGGTGCAAAGTGAATAGTGTTTAACCAAAATGGTGCAAAGTCCAATTTGTCTTTCTTCTAATTTGCCAAAAGTATTTTTGAAAGGTATTTGCGTCATTTTTGTTATATAATTTTTAATACTATTATTATTATTATTATTATTATATAATAATAATAATAAAGGATATTATTATTATTTGGATTTAAATTAAATTTGAAATGTTATAAATACTAATTACTGAATTAATTAAAACAAGAATAAAAAAAATTAAAATATAACTAATACTATTATTTATACTTAACACGAAATATATTACAATAACCAAATACGCTCATGAATCTAGTTTTATTTAAAAAAAACAATACATAAAAACAAGTATTTGTGGGAAAAACATACGAATTTCGAAAATTAAATTGCAATAATATTTTGATTTCATATTTAGTAATTTAATATGTTTTGATTGTACTATGTTTTAATAATATATTTATTTAATGAATTTAATATTTCCCTTAATTTAACGTAATTATTTATTTAGTAATTTATATATATCTAAAATGAATGAATAAATAATATTCCCAATAAATAAATTATTAAAAAAAAATGATTAAACGCCATTCATTTGGTGTAAGTTTTGATATAATGGTTGGAAATGAATTTTAATTTGACGTAAAGTTTGAAGTAAAATGGTGTAAAATTTGGGGGAAGATGGCACGAGAGGCTCCGCGCCTGAGAGATAGGGAACGGCTTGAGTGGGACTGGAGCCTGGTATGCCTTCTACCACGGCTCGCACACAACACAAGGGTCCACATGCTCTCTCTTGCTGGTTCCGTTGTTTCTTCCTATTTGATTTGGTTTTCATCCACGCGCTGTCGTTTTCGGCTTTACGGCTGTGTTTGTTATGAAAGAAATTGACTGCAAACGAATCTCTCCCCTTTTACAGCGGAATAGCTTTCGTCCAGCGTTTTGGACGTGGTTAAAACTTTAAAAAGTTAATTTTCTAATGTAAGTTTAAAATTAATTATTTTTTGGAAAAGTAAAGTAAAAAATAAATTTTAAAAATCGCATATAGTAAAATAAAATAATCTCAAATGAGAACACGACCCCGTACCCAATCAATTGCACTGCCACTACCCATTACCCACCCTCTTGTCAACCATAAATTTTGGGATAATATTATTCAATAAAATCGTTATATTTGACATACATGTAATAATATATTATTTAATATATGAAACAATAAAAAAATACTACATTAGTGTATCAAACAACAAACTACCACACGTATATCACGTAGGACGACTATCGACAATCCTTATTATCAATAGCATTATTCTAAACCTTGTGCTTGTCCTTATTATGGAATTCCCAATTAATTTCACATTTAAAAATTTCATTGTTTTCATTTTTTATTTTTTTTTGTAATAAAGTAACTGAACAATAATAGTAAAACAGCATTTCCTTGTGCAAAACTGTCCTGAGTTTTTCAGAAATAAAAAAGGAAAATAATTAAATTTCTTCAAAAATTAAAGAATTAGGGAGGGACCATACAAGACTTTTGTAAGATTCGAATTTTCTCAATTTGATCTATTTAGTCCTCTTCTTCTGCTGCTTGCTTTTGTCGAACCTTTTACTATTTATAGACAGAATCGTATTTATCATAGAATATTAATTATGATTTTTTTAATATTATTCTTTGTCCTTTGGCATTATATAAACGTCAATTAAAGTTTGAAACATCACAAAAAAAAAGGCAGATTAAGAGGAATCATAACAGATGCGTTTATTCCACCGGTCTTTATTCGGCACTTTTTTTTTCCCTCCCTATTTTGAAACAGTCTCGCCCCACCCCCAACCCCAACCCCAACCACACAAGGAAAAAATATTCACAAAACAGTTTTTATCAATTGTACCATTTTTTAATTACGTTTTATCTTTGCACTTTGTAGCACCTTATGTTTGTAACTTCTTTTTCAACGCATTCTTATCTTCAACATGTCAATTAATTAACACCTCTCGAGATTAATTAACAACATCAGAAACGAACTCATGAAGTAGACTCAAAATTTATCGATAACAAAGAGTTCATTTGTTGTTCCTGTTTGGTTCCATAAACTACAGCCATTATTAAACAAACACAGCACAATGGAAGAATTTAGTAAAAGGGCCCTTGGGCAGAGAACTGATAGATATTCCCAGGAAAAAAAATTGGCCCTTGATGAAACTAAAAGCTTCTCACAATCAACTGTTAAATTTCAAGACCAGTAAATGTGCCACTTGCACAAGTGGAAACTCATGTTCTAATTGCAAAGAAAGGCAGATTTTCCAGATACTCAAAATGCTAAAACATGCAACTTTGATCTAATCAGTTGATTGGAATTAGCATTTTTGCATTTCAGTGTTACTCTTTTTACTCCATTCAAAAGAAAAAGAAAGATTCATAAAAATTATGCTACTGTCCAAGCAAAAATAATTCTTCTGAAAAGGAAACAAAAGAGGAGGTGTTCTCACTATAAATCATAGTTCATGCAAATAAGATGCCTAATTTTGTAATTGATCGAAGATTGCATAACTATCCATCACAGATGCATTGTGCTGCATGAAGAATCATAGTGAATGAACCTAGTTGCACTAAGACAGACCATTGTATCTAAATCAAAAAATATATTGATGAAGTAGTGAATGTATGTTGATAAAAGATATATGCAATCTTAACAGTTCACGGAGAAAACTTAATTATAAGAACCTCAACAGTCACTTAAAATTGAAGCTTCGCGTATCAAATTCAGTAACCATACTCACAGATGATCTGATTGCATAATTGAAATTCTTAGACACACATACTGAAGTTTGGTAGCAGCAGAGATTTGAATGGGGGGGTACCTTCTATTGTATCAATTACATCAGAAAATAAGTGCATAATTCCCAAAATATCCAAAAATAAATAAAAACATGAAAAAATAAATAATTAGAGAACACATATATAATTTCAAGCTCTTTATATTATCTTACATGTAACATGCGAGGTTGGGTTTTCACTGTACGACATCCGACAGCATTCTTTTTTACTTGCAAGTACAACAGAAATATGACATACACGCTCGAAAGAAGAGAAAAAACCATAGTTTATCAATTACCTATCACAATTGATGAGAACAGGACAAACGGTGTATTATAAACTTCTAAGCCAAAACAAAGCCATTACTGCAAGATTGTGTATCCATGCCTAACTCACCAGTCATGGCTGCAGAGCACTAACTTGACGCTTTTTTCTCTGTGGGATGCAGCATGGACAGCTGTGTAGACCCTTCAGGTAACATCCCAGCCGGGGCGGATGCCATGGACTGGTACTGAGCAGCCATCTGAGGTGGCAGAGGCTGAGTGTAGTATATTTGGGCACGTGAAGGGTCAGTAAATTCGTAGGCATAATTAGAATTGGCAGCCGAAGGGGGAGCCATCGATTGAGAGGGATAATGAATTTGAGTGAAACCGGTATATTGAGCTTGTTGCTGGCTGGAAGGATCCTGAACTAACTGCTGAGCTGCTGATCTGTACACACCACCAGTAATTTCAGGTTCGGATGCGGGAGCATTTCTTGCCTGGTTGTGAGCTGAAGTAGGGGCCATCGATCCAGGAGGAGGTGTTTGGGGATGGGTAAAAGTAGCAGCTGACATAGATTCACTATAATTTGCCTGCTGCATTGGCACATGATAACCTTGGGCCGGTCGACCCGCCACAAAGTAGAACGGGTACTGCTGCTCAAGTACAGGATGGTGGGGCTGCTGTTGCTGGGAAGGATACACAGGGTAATACGATGGTGTTGGCATTGCTCCGGCAGGGATATACTGAGTACCAGCATGAACAAAATGTTGCATTTGATGTAATTGAGAATGATTTTGGTCAAACTGGCTTGATAATACATAACCAGAGTCTGGAACATGTGGATGCATTTGAACCCTGCTATGGTTTTGATCCCCAATGTTCGGATCAACTTCATTAGCAGAAACAATTCTATAGTTACCAGACTGAACTTGCATCATTGGTTCTTGATAAATAGTTTGTCTCTGCCTAGATAATGGATTGTTTACACTTCCTTCACTGTACCAATTACACCAAGAATCCCGATTCAGATCTATAGATCGTATTCATTTACTCAAATAATTAAACAGATATGCAGAAATCCAAAATAAACACACAAAACCCTATTACACAATAGAGTTCTTATTATTGAATATCTATGTTATCAAAATTGGGGTACCTTGAAACTGAATCTGGGGAAGGCAAATCCATAGGACCGGCTTGTTTGTGTTGAAACTGAGGAGTCTGCTGCTGTTGTAAGTGCACCTGTGCCTGATGTTGTGCTTGTTGTGCCCTTCTGTACCCACCATGATCTGATCTATCATCATCCGAGAAATTTCGATTTGCATACTCCCCACCGCCACCAGCCGCCACTGGAACCCCTGATGCCACCGTTCCAGCTGCCCATCCAACTGGCACGAAACTCCCTTCCTCCTGCTTCTGAGGCAAATTAACATTTCCACCAGCCCCCATAACCACAACGCTCTGCTGAAACTGCTCCTCAATTCCTAACCTTTCTGCCTTCTGATTATCCTCCGCACGTACCCTTATGGGCCGCAGGTTAGCCACCGATGGAGAACTAGAAGCAGACCCAAAGGAAGAATTGGCTTCCAGCATTGGAGAATCCGGGACCGAATGCACATCGTGATTAACTGTAGTCCCGTCATTCTTTGATGACTCAATTTGGGACTCCACATATTTCCTTGTGTTGGCCTCTTTATCTACAGAATCGTCATCAAAGCCAAGTAGAGAATTGACCGAAGAGGATTCTGGAAAATCGCAATCCTTTGCAGATGTAGGCATATTAATATCCTTCCCATTTAATGCATTTAGAAACCAGTCATCTGATTTAGTAGACCCAGTTTCAACAAGAAGTTGCTCAATACTCGAACTTCTGAGAAATAAAAACAGGCGAAGTCGGCCAGGTTTCAACGCACTCGAATTGCAGAGGCGATCGTACTCTTCGATCATGTTCTCAAGATCTTCATCAGTAGCAACAGAGATTAAAGAATCCAACTCCTCGTTCGGGAGCTGGTACTTCAACGTGAAGGGCTGGTTGTTAAGAAGGGCTTTGGAAAGGCGGTTATGGAGGTTGGTGAGGCTGACGTGGCGGTCGATGACGATGATGCGAGTGTCTCCTCCGATATAGCACAGGGACTTGTCGTGGGGGCGGGGGACTATATGTCCGCCATAGCTGCACATCAGGCGAAGCTTTGGTGGTTGAGGGAGTGATGGAGGCGGGTCATCCCAGGAGTTTGTGTTGCGGGAACGAGGGGAGGAATCCAGGGAGTCGGGGTAGTTGACTTGCGTTGGTAGTGGAGGTGGCGCCGCCGCCGTCGTGTTGGTGGTGGTTATGGGTGGAGCAGTGGATGGCGGTGGCGGAAGGGGATCCATTGAATGGATGGATTTGGGAAAAAGGCACAGGAAAAGAAAAAAGGGAAATTGATAAACCAATAGTTTTCTTAGAGTATGGTTCTTTTATACTTCTTGGACAATCCAGCTGTTTTCCGATTAATTAACTTTCATATAATCATTTGCTTAATACTCTCCTTGTTCCATAAAAATAAACTTATTTTAAATTTCACACACCAAAAAATATAATTAATATGGCTATAAATATAAAAATGACTTGGTCCACTTCGAACCTAATTTTCTCATTTTTTTTTCTCAACTCATTTTCAACAAGAAAACTAATCTATAATTTGAGATAAGCGAAAAATGAAAGTATGTCCCTGTTTGACAACTTATTTAGATAAAATAGAGTTTTAAATAGTAATTTTTTAAAAACGTGTGGTTAAAAGATATAAAATAAATTTAATTTACGTGCAGTATTCTTATTTTGTGAATATTTGATTGAAAATTAGTATATTGAAAAGAAAAGTTAAAATAATAGTTGTCAAATACATACGTATGCACACGGAATTGAACTCTTAAATATTGGTATTTAACCGAGCTAATCACCTATAACGTAGCATACTACAATAGGTGGTATAATCATTTTTGTAATCAATCCTTATCTCCAACCATTTATTGTAGTGTGCAATGTCACCTGATATTAAGAGATCAATCGTGTATGTATACGTCTACATATACACACACACATGTGTCCATGTGTATGTACGTGTACATATACAACTTGCTGACATGTTTTTTCTTAAATCGACAATATATGCTAGTACTTACATTTCTACCCTACAATAATTATTGAATTTAGCCCATTAAATTGAGAATTTATATTAAAATTAAAATTTAATTAATTTTAACTTATATATTTCGTGAAATTCAAAATTTTTTAACCACACATTTCATCAATTTTTATAAAAAAAATTAAAATATTTGAGGTTGAAAATTTAATTATTTGTGTGTGTTGATGTCCAAGAAATATTTTACGCAATTTAAAAGTTACAGTAAATGAAAATCTCAATATCCAGTAAAAAGAGTTTTTCGGAGAATTTCCAAATTCAAGCTTCTCTACAACAGCATTTTTTTTTTTTTTGGTTCAATTAGCACTTATTGCCTTTATACACTGATGATCTTAAGGGAAATTTGCAGCTACGATACCAAATCTCTCACATTTATGTAGACTTTGTTCAAATCTTTCATTTGTGCTACTAGAGATACCAAACATTTAAAAAAATCAAAGTTCCAATCAAAATTGACAGAAACCATTAGTTTGACTATGGGTTGACCAAAAATAAAAAATATGACTAATTGTTGACTATTTTTTAAAGGGCAAATAGATAATTTTATACTTTTCATACAAGAATTAAAATAAAGAATTAAAAAAAATTCCCAAAACAAACCAAAAACAAGTATTTGCGGATAAAATCAAAAATCGGAATCCTGCTGACTTCCTTATCATCGCCAAAAGTTTCACCGCCATCTTCATTCCCATCACCCAACCAAGTTGGTGTCAAGCTTCGCGATCACATACCCATCAAAATCCACCTCTAGTTGCTTGTCCAAAAACTTGGTTGCCGGCTTATGTCCAATCACAAAGAACAACCTAAAAACGTTCAAATCGGTAACTTCCCCACTGACCACATTCTTTACCTTCGAACCCCCAAAGATCTTTCATAGTGCGCCTCTGTCACCGTGGAATTCCACAAGACTTCAATCTTTAGGTGTGACAAAGCTCTGCTTTGCATAATCTTTAAAGCCCAAAATTAATCTCTTCGGTGGATAATGTTAACCTTAGAACTAGGGAAGTGGAGGTGTTTGGCTCGGCTCCAACACCTTCACTAACACTAGACAATCGCTTCACCAATAATTCTTCAAGAAATTCGCAATTATTGAGCAAGAGATTCGTGCCTTTGGCCTCGAAATTACAAAATCCACATGAAAATTTGTGTGACGGGCACGAAGCTTCAACCTGGTGAGATTCCCACACTTCATATAAATCAGAATCAAGGTGAAAATAGAGGATGTGAAGGAGATGTCAGTAACGCCGATGTGGGGGTGGTCGGTGGTGTGACTGGTGTCGGTGTTTGGGATGGGATGGTATGGGAACGGGGATGGGTCAAGGAGAGAAGAAGGAGATATAGCCTTTTATCTTTTTTTTCCCTCCTTTTTTTGAATATAGTTTTTATTGTATTTTATACTAAAATTATAAAATTACTATTTTACCCTTTTAAAAATTTGTCAAAGTTTACTATTATAGTCAATTAACGGTCAAATTAACAGAAATCATCAATTTGGATTCCATGTGCTGATTTTTGAAAGGTTTGGTACTTCTTATAGCACAAATGAAATGTTCGAGTAAAGTCTGCATAAATGTGAAAAGTTTAGTATCGCTACTGCAATTATCCCTGATCTTAATGAAGAATGATTTTCCTCCCAAAAAGAACTTCTGAACCATAGAAAAACGCCCCCAACGACACATGTGTAGACATTTTGTTTCACATTATTGGGTTTTTTCAGGGTTTTTGAAAAATCAAAAATTGCTTTGAAAATTAAGAATATATTTTTGAACATGATTTGATAATTTTTCGAAAGTTTTATATCTTGTTAAAAGAGTATTCAAAGAAAGATGACATAAAATAACTTTCTGATGAAACTATTTTACAAAAAATATAATTTTTTTTTTCAAATGAACCACACATTTATATAGTAAGCATCTATAGACATTGGACCGTATTGTACTGCTTGCTATGCTTGGAGGATTTTATTAAAATCACACACACGTGTTGTTTATAAGTTTAACGGTTAATTTAAATTAAACATTATGCCCATATTCCGTGGGGATTAAAATATATTTTGATGAAATATATTGTGGATCCCATCAAATTTAAGGTTAAAATTAATTATTGACTTTGATTTAAATTAAAATTTTCTACCAAACAAAGGCTATATGTAAATTCTCGCCTATTTTAAACATTGGATGCTTTTAATAACTTGACTCCCATATAGGGATGACAATGGCCAGAGGTCACAAAGGCCCTTGTCGTCCCCATTGCATCGGAAATTTTCCGTTTAATGATTATTTATTAATAGTATTTATTTTTAAAATAATATGTAAATTTAAAAGCATAAAAATAAAATAAAATAGAAAAGTTTGGAACGAGTTCATGTAAAGCAGGAATGAGGTATTTTACTATCCCTACTCCCATGTATATTGCGTAGGATAGCAACTGAAGGATAAACAAAGAAAAAACGAACGTCTCAAACTATGATTATATGCCTATGATAGTAAGTACACATATATACATACTGTTTGCTGACACATTTCGAGTCTAGATCTTGTTTCATACATGAACATGTTTGATATGGCTTACAATTCAATTAAAATTGAAAATATGGTCGTTATTAGATCTCACTCGTCTAATAAAAATTAATAATAACGACTATATTTTCAATATTAATCCGATTTTAATCTCTACCAAACACCCTCATATTAAAATTCTCATTTTCATTCTATTTATTTTTAACCACACATTTTTCAATAAAATAATATTTTTTATTACATTAATAATTTTTCCTTTTTTTTCAACTACACATTCTCCATCAATCTACTATTCTAGAATACATTCTTCCAAAATAACGTGACTCAAACACTAAACTAATTTCCCATTTAAAGCATAAAGATTGTCCAATAATGATTGTGAAATATAATAACTAACAAAAAAAAAAAAAAAAACCAATTAACCCTTTTACTTGAGTTTGGATATTTAAAAAATCATTTTTCTTCAAATTCATTTTCATTCATACATTCTCTTAATAAAATAACTTCTTACATGTAAATTCAAAACATTCCCTACTTTTTACCTACACATTCTCAAAAAGGTCATTATTATAAAATCTATTTCTTAAAAAAATGGAACTCAAGAAACCTCGAACACGATCAATAATAAATAAATGTACACAGTCATGCAAAAAAATTCAAGCTTATTCAAATATTCCAGGTAATCTGTATTTCTTTCTAAAATGATATTTAATCCACGCTAACTGTTCAATTTTTATTTTTTTTAAAAGAATGCTAATTTTTTTTAAGGCGTTCGAATTATAACATTTTTTTTTTTTTTGGAGCATTCATTGTAGAGAGACAGACGCGTAAAGCTTATCGCTAATGAGGAATGGAGACAGGTGGGGGATATAAGGATGAAGATAAGATGATGAATTGAACTACTATATTTTTATTTTTATTTTGAATTATTATCACCAACCCAATCAAATGAGTAAATCCATGGACTTTTATAGATTATTGATGAATGCATCTAACTTTTTTTCAACTACTATTTTATTTATTTATTTTTTTATTTTTTATGCATAAATGATAACAAGTTGACTGTCGTGTCTTTAGAATAAGACAACAAATGAGGATACTAGGATTAAGTTTCTGAACGACTTCTTTAGGAGAAAAAAAAAAAAAAGAAAAAAAAAAGCTGATAAATCGAACTATTAATTTTATTTTATTTTACTTATCATCACCAACCAGATTAAATGAGTGACCCATTTACTGCTTCAATTGTTTTCTAAGAGTATGAACGAGGACGATGTGAAATTGTGGTGTCTTTAGAGGTGTAAGAATAGCTAAGTAGTTGATCAATTAAAACTAATATCCTTATCTAAACTACTATAATCAATCCAATCAAATGAGTGACTCACGTACCATTCTAGATTAATGCACGTTTCTACTTTTTGATTATTTTCTATTTGACAAATGATAGTGAGTTGAATGTCACGACTTTAGAAGTATAAAATGGATTAGTTAGCTCAAGTTCGAGGTGAACAGATCATTATTCGATCTTATCTAGAATCCGACTCGACTTGAACCTATAGGCTATGTTAGGCTTCTGTAGATTGGGGTTTGTGTAAATGTTGTTGTTATTATTATTAGTGAATAATGTAGGCGTGAAAATTTTAAAAGGTAAGGGACAGCTCGCACTAGAATGTGTAGCCAGTCTCACTTAAATTACTAAGTCCCTATTTGAGCCTCATTTTATGGAGGAAATGCATTTTGCAATAATAAATTTTTTGGAGAATAAGTGTTTGAAAATTAGTTTTGAAAAAAGAGATTTAGGTGTGTTTGAGTTACATTATTTTGAAAAAAATGTATTTTAAAATAGTAGATTGATGGAGAATACGTGATTGAAAAAAAAATGAAAAAATTATTGATGTGATGAAAAATATTATTTTATTAAAAATATGTGGTTGAAAATGAGTAGAAAAATGAGAATAAAAATTTTATTACGCTAAAAAAAGGGCAAAATTAAGGTTAGAATGGAGCTTAGCATCTATGGTACGCAAAAATTGCCTCTATGGTTCACGAGGCCCAAGATATCAAAAAGGCCCACGGATAGATCCACTTAACGAGATGCTACCTATGACCTAGCTTGTAATAAATATCAAAAGATCCCAATCGCGGTCTAATAGTGAGTAGGTTAACTTGAATCGTTAAGATTTGCTACTTTTATATCCTTGATATACAATTTTGTATACATCTTCCTCACATGGGGGTGGGACCGGCGATTGTGGGCCCGCGTGGACCCCACTTTCATGTGAGGGGGATTTGTACAAGGATGTGTACCAATAATTTATACTTATCATTTTTGAAGATTTTATTACCAAATGCTAAAATCACAGCCTACTAGATTTGACTAAGTCTAAAATACCTTTATGCAGATGGTATTGCCTAAGCAAAAGGTCGGATTATTCGAAAAATGAATTATCTATGGTATGATCTTATCACTCTACGGGTTAAACGAACAATATGATGTGATCTTATACATGAATAGTGCATTTACTGATCTACATAGGCCATATGGAGAAATAATAATCTCCAACGTTCGTATAAATGGTTACAATCTCACTCTAAGTACCAACATGAGTGGAGTTCAATACACGCTCAATTACAATAACTTAACCTACTTTTCATTTGGAACTCTCATACTTTTTATAAGGGTCCGTTTGATTGCAATGGGTGGAAAGAAAATTAATTCTAGGAAAAGTAATTACTTAAAAATTGTTTTGCAGGGAATTGTTAATTTAGTATGTTTGATTAGTATAATTTTCCACCCAAATTTTTTTTTAATTTTGTGTTCATTTGACTTTATTTTACATGGAAATTGTCCATGAAAGTGATTTTTTTCTACAATTGGTTATGAAATTTGTTTCTATTGCCAAAAAGTAAAGGAAAAAAACGAAAAAAAAATTTCCTCAAAAATCAATTTTTTCATCAAAATTTAGTGTTCGTTTGACTTTGTTTTATATGAAAATTGGCCATTAAAGTGATTTTTTTTACAACTGGTTATAAAATTTATTTTCATTACAAAAAAAAAAAAGGTGGAGGAGCCGTAAGGTGGAAAATCAATTCCCACCAAATTGGTGGGAATTGATTTCCCCCAAAAAGGATGAATTGTGGCGCGTGAGGGAGGCCCCAAGAATGTTACTGATTCATTCAGTTTGTTTAGATCTGTTCTCAGTCAGATTGTTCTTCGTTCTTCAGAATCCATTTTTGGTCGGTTTCTTGAAAGATCTTGTATTGATTTGTCGATCTTGAAAAAGTTTTGTTACAAAATCACTTAACTCGGTTTTGGCTCGTTTTGATCTGTTGTTTTCACACTGAGTTGCACCGAGTTCACACTAAGTCACATCGAGTCATACCGAGCCTGGCATATTCAGTTTCTGAAATTACTTTTCTCAAACACGAGTAGCTTTTGTTGTCAAGTATCATAGTATATAACTGAAGAACTTTCAAAGATTTTGGTTTAAACATTTTTCAAATTAGGGGTTTCTCTGAATCTCCCCTAAATCCACATTTGTCTAAGGGTCCCTGAGAGAACCCTAGATTTTAAGAGGACTAAGGTTTCGATTCAAGAAACTCGTTTTTCAAAGAAATTTTTTGAAACACTTGTTTCTTCTATTGTGTAGTTTTTAAGGAAATATCAAGATTTCTCATGTGTCATCATCCCATATTTGTCGCCATCGCCACCGCCACAATCACAACCACCCTCCAACAATAACACCAACATCAACCACCACCCAACAAAAAAAACCCTTAAACCCTTCTTGAATTTCCAATACAAAGCCGGCCCAGATATGCAGAGTGTCTACACTACTGCGAATATCACTAAACAACACCTCAAGCAAGTCGCGGATCTCCTACTCATCTCTCTACTATCTCTCTAAAGAAAGAGATCTAACAGTGGCGCATTAGACGGTAGATTGGGTCTGTTTTATGTGTTGGAATTCTGAACGGGAAAATCAAGTGTTTTAATTAAAATGGTGCTTAAATCCATAGCTACCCAAACCATAGATCTGCAAGCAAAGGCGTCGGAGTTTGTTAGATCTGGTGGTGGAAGTTGCCGACGGCTACCTTCCTTCCGGAGGGCTTCGATTTTGGACTACATGAAAGGCATAAGGTGAGGCGGCGATGGATAGAGGATTAGTGATAGATCCGACAGGTGCACTTGTAGGAGAAGTGGGAGGAACAGGTTGAGAAGTCAATGGAGATTCAGAAGGTGATGAACTTAAAGGAGTTGAGGCTGTGAACGACGGGAGGTGGAGGCGGAGGCGGAGGCTGCGGGCGGTGGTGGTGGATGAAACGCCGCTGTGGAGAGACGGTGAGAGAGTGAAGAGAAATGAATTAGTTTATGGTTGAGATAGATTTAATGTTTGATATTTTAAATAAAATACCCGATTTTTGAATAATGAAACTTGATCCCTGATTTTTGAATTTCAATCTTCGAACACCTGACTTTTTGTAATTTCCCTTTATTTATAGTTTCCTGGACAAGTGATGTTCTAAACAAGGCCCAACAAAAGAATCTGAAGCGCCAGTTTGGACCATGGGTTGGGAAGAAAGAGTGAGCATTAGTTGGGCTACAACTGGGCCCGAATTTGATATTGCTGGTACACAAACTCGTATAAGTAGGCCCAGTAAAATATGGGCCCCGAGTGGTCGAGATTAACATTACCTACTTCTGTGTCATCATTAGCGGACACAGCGCTATCCTAATCGAGAAGCCCATTTCCTGTGGAGTCCAACAAAATTCATTATCCTTCTAGGCAGAAACCAAATTAGAAAGCCCATAACAATCTCACTAATTTCGGGGCTCATTTTTTGTTCATTTGAGTATTTGACACTTTTTTTTCATAGACGTGATCGTTCTTCATCTTAAGTCACACTCCACGGTGCGACCCTTTAAAGAAGAGAGAAGTATAAAATTGTTGGGACATTATGGTCAACAAAAATGTCCAACCTAGCTTAATATAATGCACAAAATGGAAAAGAAGAATATTTATTAAAAGTGAAAACTAAAATGAAAATACAAACTTAGGAAGAGAGGTGCAAACTGACCTCCGACTAGTAAAAAACCTCGTAGAAAAGAAACCAATTTTACTTCTCATGAGTCATCGTCACGCTTCTCGTCATTATCAACCTTGTCATAAAATCATAGGCTCCTTGCTGCTATCCTTCTGGGAGTATGTTAGTATAGGGCCAAAGTCGATTTTTAGAATGTCAAATCCCTCATAAGTCTCACCATCTATATATAGAGGCGGATCCAGCACTAGGCGAGTCAGTGCGATCGCCCGTACTGGATTCATCGGAAGAAAAAGAATTATAAATCCTTGAAAATTTACGTTAAATATTTTAAAATGCATCAAGTTTTGACTTAAAGTTGCGTAGCTCATATGGTAAAACAAATGCTTTCTATCAAATTGGTTGAAAGAAAATTTTTATAATGCATTTGCAATAGATAAAATTCAAACTCTATGCTCAATAAATGATGATTGAAAAATTGACCAGTATGACCATTGTAGATTAATAAACACACCAAGAAATATTGGTATATCAAACTAATGGAGTCATTGTTTTAAAAATTATTTTTTTTAACTAGAATTCGACATTGCAATGACCCATTGATTAAATAGCTGACCCGATGATTTTTTCAATTGACGATCAGACAAGTATGATAACCATGCATAATATATGCTTTTATTGTTGGTTTTATCAATTTATTTTGTAAAAATCAAATTTAGACAATTTAAGTAATGCCCTTTATTCTTTTAGGAGTTCGAAAAATACCATTTTTTTTGGTTAGAAATAGTTATAAACATCATCATTTTAAAAAAACTTTGCATAAGCTTCGTCTATGTTCGAAACTTGTATTTACCGCTTAATCATATTTTACTAATAAATTTCATTTTGTTTCAGTTAAGTCCGTACAAACTTGAAACTTGATCGTACGTATATGATTCAAAAAATGTATTTTTTTTTCTTGTTATTTTGGATTATATTTTAATTGTACATGACTTTTATTGTGATCGTTTACCGTTACGTACCCATGATCAGCATCTTGTGAGTGGGATGGAGGATAGATGGTTGGCTTATCTCTTTCTGTGCAGCATCTAATACTCCTTTAGATTAACTTATTAGTCCGACAGCATCTTAAGCATTGAAAACAAAGAATAACATGTCAAATCTCTTGAAAATTGGATCCTCTGTCAAACATCAGTCGACGCTTGCAATTCTCTGCAGGCGCAGACGAGACACACGTGCTATCTTGAAGCTCCATAGCTAGCTAGCTAGCAAGCATTCACTGAAGATATTCAGTTCCAACTTGTAACAGGAAGGAGAATAATTGATAAGTTGATTTAATTGGCGCTGTCGTTTTCTCAACTATTAGCTAGAACTCCCTAGAAAAGTTTCAATAGTCCACTTACTCAGGCCACAGCACCGAATTCACGTCAGGATTCTACCTCTAAAGAGCAACTTCGTGATATCTTAGACCTTTCATTATCAAGAGCTTTTGGCGTGATCTTTATGCTAAATCTTAACAAGTTATATTACGAAATAGTATTTACAAGGACATTTAGTATTCACCACAAGATTTCACTTTTAATCAAGTCATTTGTTTCATTGTAAAAGGGTGCTCGAAACTTCGTCAAAAATGAAATTTCTTGGGGCACAAGGATTTTGCTACTTATACATAAAAAATGTAAATAATGGATTATATAATATGACATGGAGAAAAAAAAATGGATAAAAAAGTTGATTGTTTTTTAAACTAGCAAATTATAGAATATCATACAGCATTATGTATCCAGTATGTAAGTAGCAAGATCCGGGGGCAAAATACCCTCGAAAGCATTACCAAGCTGCACTAAATTCTTGTCTACAGTCTCATTGTACAGATCCCTGTCATCTCTTCCTCCGAACCGTTATTTCCTCCTGCAATCAGGGGAGGACGCAGGATTTCAAACTTAGAGGGCACAATCGAACTTTTAAAAAAGTTGAGAGAAATTTTACTATAAAAAATTTACGTCCAAAAAAATCATACCCTATTTAATTTTGCATCCAAAAATTTACA
>CAIGRL010117817.1:0-18862 GCA_903798325.1 Fraxinus xanthoxyloides | reverse complement strand
AAGCACACAGAACAATTGAAAGTTAAATGCAATGAAAATTACATATTCTCTGTTTGAGAGTATTTGATTCGATATCCTTTCTCCTATTTATTCTCTTCTCTTTTATACTTCTCTGATGGTTGTTATTAGGGAACTGCTTTAAACCGCTTGTCATCCTGTAACTACCCACGTTCTTCATCATGGCTTAGTTGTCATGTAACTTCATTTTTAATCGTTTTTATTACTTCCGCTGTTTAACCACTTGTATCTGAGATTTTGGATCATGGGATACGATAAGATTGGTCATTAACTGTCTTAATAACCGTTACTCATAATGAAAGTTCGCCCTGGTATTGGGCGTCTCACAGCCTTGGGCGATGAAGGCATCGTCGCCCTGAATAATAATAAAGCATCATAATCACCCAGAACTTGGGCGCCTAATAGGCCTGGGTTATGATGGGCATTTACTATATTACTCTGTCTCGGGTCTCTTTTAGGCCCATCTTTCAAACATTTCAATTGGGCTCCACATCCTTTAACCTTTTGATTGGGCTCCATTCCCTGGGCCATTTAATTGGAATGCATTCCTTGTATCATTTAATTGGGCTGCATTTTTATGTGTCAACAATTACCCCCAATATGGCAAAAATTAATATCGTTTGTTGATTTTCTGTCATATTCATTTTTTGTACCTTAAGCAATATTCAAAGTCCTAAAAAAGGAAGAATATCTAAATTATTACCTTTACTTGGCGGTGACCTTCTGTATCCTAAACAGTGAAACTATAAATTAAAGGACACGCCACTTCTTCGCTCCATATACCCACATCTCGCATCATCGTGCTTCCTTAAACGCTACTATTCATCTTTTTGCTTTTTTTATTCATACATTTGTCCTCCAGTACCCTTGAGGGGATTAAAATCTGTAGTAATGGCAATGTAGAGAACTCCTTTTGTTTTGAAGATTTCCAACAGCTACTTACAAGATCATATGTAAAATCTGCACTTTCGCCAGCCAATGTGGACCTCAATGAATTCTACCTGGGTCCATCATTTAATGATGTTGATTCTGTGGGGCAAGCCGATGTGGACCTGTTGTTCCCTTACACTCAAGATTCTCCTTTTTTGAACCCCTTTTCCATTAAAGCTAATCCGGGAATGAAGTATTCGCACTTGGCCCAAATCTGATACTACTTTCCGTTTTTGGCGTACACGCTTAGTAAAACATGCCCCCACCAAGGCAATTTTTGATTGTGTTGGGATTTCTGATTTATTAGAAATCGTTTGTCATCTCCCAACTTATGATTCCGTGCTTTTTCTTATCGCTCTGAGTTTTTGGTCATCTGAGTATAATACATTTATCTTTCCCCTTGGTCCAATGTCTATTACTTTAAGAGATGTCAGTGCTTTGGTTAATCTTTCGTCCCTTGGTGACACCATCTCTCCTACCATTTTGATTGCTAGTGCTGCCCCGAAATTTGACAAGAAACTTACTGATTCTTATTCGGGTTTGCAAGCACTTTATAATAACACTAACGTTGAACCCACCCATGTTGAACGTGTTTCTTTTCTCCAAGTTTGGCTCTGTAAATTTGTTCTATGTGTGCCTAGCATGAAGCCTTCTATATCTTACTTGCCCATAACACATGAGTTAGCGCGTGGTTGGCCTTTGAATCTCTGTTCGCTAGTCTTAGCTACCCTTTATAGAGGTATGACTTCTCTCCAATCCCAATTGCAGAATGATGCATCTCCTATTGGTAGTAAGTCTCTTTGGCTTGCTCAAATGTGGTTGAAAGCATATTTTCCTCAACTTGGTGCTTCCCCAACTCCTTCTAGATCAGTTAGCTGTTATGAGCTATTCATTAATACTAAGCCCTGTAAATATGTCTAATAGGGAAGTTTTCACATTCTTTTACACTTTGAATTTGATTCCTTAATTTTTCCCTTTCTCTGCTCATCAAATCCCAATTTATGTGCAACCTCCTTCTACTATGCAAGATGTGAGCACTTCTTTGCCTGTTTAGGTTCAATATCTAGTTGGGAAAGAGTTGTTCCATGATATTTTGACCGTTACAAATGCTAAAGCAGTGGTTGAGCTATATGCCCCCAATTTGTTGCTCGCCAACTGGTTTTGGCTAAACTTGGCCTGTTCCTCCATGTTTTTCTAAGAGCTTAAACGATCGTTTCCATATTATTACCAAAACAGAGGCACAGGCCATTGAAGGCCGCAATGCCCTTTTAACTCAAGGCTTTTTCCCTCGTTCAAAATTCGATCTTCCAAAGGAACTCTCTGGCAACTCCTCCGCTGATTCACTCATACTAGCCTCTTTGTTACCCTTGAGGATATTTTGGTTAGCCTTAAGCAGTTTAGGCGCCTTAAGATGTAATGACCCCTGCTATTGCCTCACCATTCGTCGGTAGTTCCTTTGGAAATGCCTCTATTGGGTTCTGGTCATTTCGTTGAAAGATACAACTCTACCTGCATTGTACTAAAAAGAATGTGATACATTTGGTTGACAGGATGCGGTTTGAATGTCTTCTCATTGTTTATCGGCCTGAACTGCCCTTCAAAAGGCTGTCTTCCATAGAATGGTATATTTTGTTCTCCAGCAGATTGTATGTTTGGAGCAATGTTAGGACGATTGTGATATTACTGCATTTCTGGTTCGTCCCCATTCTCCTTCATTTCCCTATTGCATCTGACGCACAACATACATTCATCCTTTCTAGATTCTTTTCTCTCAATTCGTTCAAAGACAATGGAACGTGATCTGGAATCCTCTTCCCCATCATCAATGACCAACTTGAATTTTGGCAACTTACATATAAAACCAAACGTCACCATATTCACCCCAAGTGGCTGTGAGAAAGGATCTTCATCCATTGCCATTTTCTTCTTTACCTCGAACGTGATTCGTCTCGACTCAATGGCATCATGTAATACATGACGAAAAACCAGGCAGTTGTCAGTCATGTGTGACCATGCATTGTGCCATTTACAATATTTTTTACCCTTAATTTGTACAAGGTCTAGCAACTTATGTTTATCGCTCAACTTTATTTGCTTGTCCTTATACATCTTATCAAATATAAGGTCAGCTTTGATCACGTCAAATGAAAACAATCTAACCATTTTGTTTTCATCTTTTATAGACTCATTTTTATCCGACATTTTAAATTTAGTCATCATAGGACAAGTATACGCATCTCCTTTAACCAATTCGGCCAAGTATACTTCAGGTTGATCATAATGTTCATCATCAACAGTATGAACATCGAAATTTGGGTCTTTATAATAAGTCTCTTTGCTAGAGTTTTTCATTTGTTCCTCCTCTCTTACCAAATGCTCATACCTAATCACAATAGCGCTCAACTGGAAGAGATCAGGAAATTCCTTATTTTGGATTTTTTTTAAATCAAAGTTTAAACATTTTTGAGTAATTCTAACGAATTATTTTTCAGACAAATGCATGAAACACTTACTTCTAGCTATTTTAAACCTTTGGAGGAAGCTTTCTGCCCATTCAATTGGCAATTGACGTAAATTCGCCAAATCGACCAAGGTAACTTCAGACTTAGTTTTGTAAAACTGAGCATGGAACAATTACTCCAATTATTGCCATGTTTGGACAGAATTTGTACGAACTAGGGAATAGTCTCATCTCATGGTAATCAGTTACTCCGCCACATTGTAGTGTGAATCACTATATATGTTCCAACGTAGAAACTTCCTCTAGACCGGTAAATAATGAAAATTTCGATACCTTATACCCTCTAGGTCACGAATATGTCTGATCTACCCAATCAGGATATGACTCTATATAAGTCACTCTGGTAAAATGACGCATCCCAAAAATTATTTGATCTTGTATTATTTCCGTAATTTGATTCCTCAATATAACGTTGGGATTATATGGAACTCCTATGGGTTGGTTCACTGGTGGGATCATTTGTGGCCTAATGTTTAGTACTTAGTTTGTGGTAGGGATGCCGTTATTCAAATCATTGTTACCATTAACCTGAGTATTCCCTCCATCGTTAACACGCTGAGTATTTTGACCATTGGTTTGGACATTATCTCTTGCACTTAGGTTACTTCCCAAGTTTGACGTTCCATTCCCAATAGTTAAGTTAGCCATTCCACCACCCCATGGTTTGAAGTAGAAGGTTCAAATGGTGGTAATGTTCCTTGATTTGGACTTGGGATTGGAGAATTATGACCTGCAATCTTTCTAGTTTGAAAGTAATCCCATAAACTTGGTATAACTGGATGACATATTTGACCCACTAACTTACTCAATATTTCATTCAAGTTGTTTAGTTGTTTAGCCATGTTGTCATAATGTGTATTCCCAATTTAAATAAACTTTTCCATGTTATGAACATTTTGTAAGTTTAACTGTTCAACGACATCTTGTGTGAGTTCATTTAGCAATGCGCGCATGGTCCGCAGACTCAATTCCATCATTGGGTCGTAACGACTTTGACTTTGTCCATCTGTTCCTGGAGAGTTCTGCTACTCCTCATATCGTTCAATCACAGACTGGACTAGCCCCTAGCTTGCCGGCTCTTTATGAGGCATATTGCTTTCACGTTTTTGTATCTTCAAACACCAATTGTCCCACTGAGCATGCCAAATTGTTTCGCGCAGAAGGTATGGTCTCGCTAACAATTAAAAATAACTCAGATGATTGTGTAATGAACAAATCTCTTGAGACAAAGTCCCAAAAAGGGGTACTTTATTAATGAAGATTTACAATTTGTGAGAAACGAAATGCCTCCATAGGGTACAAGCACACAAAACAATTGAAAGTTAAATGTAATAAAAGTAAATGCAATGAAAATTACATATTCTCTATTTGAGAGTGTTTGATTCAGGATCCTTTCTTCTATGTCTTATCTTCTCTTTTATACTTCTCTGACGTTTTTTATTGGGGAACTACCTGAAACAACTTATCATCCTGTAACTACACACGTTTCATCATGGCTTAGTTGTCATGTAACTTCATTTTTAANGTCCCAAAAAGGGGTACTTTATTAATGAAGATTTACAATTTGTGAGAAACGAAATGCCTCCATAGGGTACAAGCACACAAAACAATTGAAAGTTAAATGTAATAAAAGTAAATGCAATGAAAATTACATATTCTCTATTTGAGAGTGTTTGATTCAGGATCCTTTCTTCTATGTCTTATCTTCTCTTTTATACTTCTCTGACGTTTTTTATTGGGGAACTACCTGGAACAACTTATCATCCTGTAACTACACACGTTTCATCATGGCTTAGTTGTCATGTAACTTCATTTTTAACCGTTGTCCTTACTTCTACTATTTAACCACTTGTATCTAAGATTTTGGATCGTGGGACATGATAAGATTGCCCATTAACTGTCTTAATAACCGTTACTCCTAATGAAAGTTCGCCCTAGTCTTGGGCGTCTCACAATCTTGGGCAATGTCGTCCTGAATAATAATAGATCATCATAATCGCCCAAAACTTGGGCGTCTAATAAGTCTATGTTATGATGGACATTTACTATATTACTCCATCTCGAGTCTCTTTTAGGCCCATCTTTCAAACCTTTCAATTGGGCCCTACATCCTTCAACATTTTGATTGTGCTCCATTCCCCCGGGCATTTAATTGGGCTGCATTCCTTGGACCATTTAATTGGATTGCATTTTTATGCGTCAACAACTTCTTTGTCTTATTTTTACCTTTAGTTGCTTGTTTTTTTTCACATTTTCTAAATTTCAAAAAAAAAGGAATAGTCAAATCTTTATTCCACACTAAAGGCAAAGAAAAAGGAATTTCTCTGTTGACTGACTAAATGAATGGAAGATTTTGAATTTAAATTATGTGGGTTAATTAATTATCTAAAATAACTTTTTATATTGTTATTTGAGTTGTGAAAAGTTTTCTATTTTGTAATGGATGAATTGTTTAATTTATATAAAAAAAAACTAAGGATCCATTGTAATAATGAAAGAAAAAATATTTGAAATTGATTTAATGGGTGGTTGTTTGATCAGATCCATTATTTGATGTGGTGGTGCAAGCGGTTATTTGATCAGATGTGGCGAGTGATTGTTTCATCAGATTTGTTGTTTAGCCAGTTGTGATGGTTATTGGTGTTTTGCAAATGGTGCTTGTGATTTCTTGATCTGTGGAGTGGTTCATATTGATTTTAATGACATTCTCCTTGTTCATTGTCAATGTTTACTGTGACCGATTGTTACTGGTTGTGAAGGTAAATTTGAGTTGAAGGTGGTAGTGGTGGTGAATTGGAGTGGAGTGGAGGTGGTGGTCAGTGGTTGTGAGTTGTTATGTTAGTCTTTGGTGTGTGCAGATTTGTTTTTGGTGACTGGTTGTGATCAATTTTGTGTCAATTGTGACTAGTTGTTAACAGAGATAAGACTTGTGTCTCTATGCCGCACAAACATGGTCACACGGAGATAGGTCGTGTCTCCGTGCTTAATTGTGACCGATTGTGACTGGTTGCGACCAATTCTATATTAATTGTGACATGTTGTGACTGGTTGTTAACGGAGACACGAGCTGTTTCCGTGCCGCATGGAGACATGGGCGTGTCTCCGTGTCACATAGAGATACAGACCGTGTCTTCGTGCTTGATTGTGACTAATTGTGACCAATTTTGTATTTATTGTGACCGATTGTGACTGGTTGTGACAAATTCTGTATTAATTGTGACATGTTGTTAATGGTTGTTAACGGAGACACGTGCTGTATTAATTGTAACCGATTGTAACTGGTTGTTAATGGAGACATAGATTGGGGTGGGGTAGATGGATCCATTGATTGGGGTGTGATTTTCAGTTTTTAATATCTGGACATTTTTTGGAAGGTAAGGTGGGTGGGGTGCGCGGATCCATGGGAGTGGGAGTGTGATTTTCAATTTTTAATTTTCTGAAGATATTTAAGTCACCCGAGCGACCGCCAGAACAATCGCCGGAGCAGTCGTCGAAGTAATCACCGGAGAGGCTGTCGGAGTGATCGTCGAAGCTTATGGTCGTCTCCGGTGGAGAGGTGGAGAGAAGGTGGTGTAGTGGAGTGATATAATGTGGTACGTGAGGTGGTATGTGTAGAAATAATTAATGTATATTATATTATATTTACTATTTAATAAATTTATTTACCACCTGATTTTTGAAATATTTTAATGAGTTTGTTATTTATGAAATGTGATCTTTAAAATTAGGAGTTATGTATTGTTCCTATTAAATAAATATGTGGACCAAAGATTAAACAAAAAATTGTTGAGGAATTGGCCAGCCCATTGAAATTAATTATTCGTGGGCTATAGATTACAATATGGAAGTATTTTTCAACTAATTTTATCATTTTTAATATATAAACTTCCTTTTCGTTGAAATGTCATCATTGAATTGACGAGGTACTACTAGTCAATTCTTATTTGCTTCTACTTTCTCAACTTCCTTTTCGTTGAAATGTCATCATTTGACTAGTAGTACCTCGCCGATTCCACACCTAACAAAAATATCACCAATGCTAGAACAACTCAATCAGACAACCTTTGACGCTAATCAATCCCCCTGTATCTTATTACAACAGAAAGCTGCAACCTGCAAACAGGGAAAAATATGGCGGAGACACCACATGCTATCGTGATTCCTCTTCCATTTCAAGGCCATATTACCCCGTCTGTGAATCTTGCTGTGAAACTTGCTTCAAAGGGTTGTGCCATCACTTTTGTCTTTACAGAATTCATCCACCAAATGTTGTCAAAATCCCATCTCTCCAGTAGCGAGTTTGATTTATTCGCTGATGCACGTGAATCGGGTCTTGACATACGTTATACAACGATCTTTGATGGTTTTCCTGTGGAATTCGATAGATTTCTGCACTCGAAAGAGTACTGGGAAGCTATGTTGAGAGATTTCCCAGCTCATGTCGATGAATTTGTTGGCAAAATAATCCGGTCTGAACCACGTTCGACTTATTTTCTTATCGCCGATACTTTTTGTACTTGGCCTGCAACAATTGCCAGGAAATATAACCTCGTGAATGTATCATTCTGGACAGAACCAGCATTAGTCTTTTCTATAGCTTATCACTTGGACCTTCTTAGAGATAATTTTCATTTTCCTTGTAAAGGTACATCTTCTTTCTTCCTCTCGCCCCCTAAATTTTATCACTTGGCAGTAGGGAGCTTAGTTCTAGACTTACAGTGTATACCTCCTCGACAAGATCACCATTTTGATGTAATTTTCTTGATTTTCAGACAATATTGAGGAGAATATAAATTACATACCTGGAGTTTCTTTGATGAATACAAGGGACTTGATGCCATACCTTAAAGAATCTTCCCTAGATTCGTTGCCGCAAAAGATTGTGATGAAAACATTTGATGACCAAGTGAAGAAAGCAGATTTTATTTTACTAAACACTGTTCAAGAACTAGAATCTGAGACAATATCAGCTCTACAGCAAAAGCAGCCAACTTATGCAATTGGCCCTATAAATTTTTCACCTGATTCCAACAAGCCAGCCATTTCTCAGAATTTATGGCCTCAAACGGACACTAAAATGTGGCTGGACTCGAAGCCTTCCAGCTCAGTTTTGTACTTGTCATTCGGCAGCTTTGATCTGTCTAGTAAGCAGACAATCCAAGAAATAGCTCATGGACTTCTCCTCAGAAAAGTTAGTTTTATTTGGGTGGTTAAAAGGGATATTGTGAGCTCTAATGATACTGATGATTTGCCCCATGGATTCTTAGACGAAATCAGAGATCAAGGGTTGATTGTTCAGTGGTGCAATCAAAATATGGTGCTTTCGCATCCGGCCATTGGAGGATTCTTGACGCATTGTGGATGGAATTCGATATTGGAAAGCGTATGGTATGGTATACCTATGATTTGCTATCCATTATCAAGTGAGCAACCTACTAATAGGAAATTAGTGGTGGACGATTGGAAGATTGGGATTAATCTTTGTGACGGAGAATCAGTCACCAAGGAAGAAGTTGCAGAGAAGATTGACAACTTGATGAGCGACACAGTTTCGGATGGATTAAAGTTGGAGATCAAGAAAGTAAGAACCATACTGCAGAATGCTTTGGCAATAGATGGATCATCAGAGGAAAATATTGATCAATTCATTAAAGATTTGAAGGCAAAAATTCATGATAAAAGGCAGGATATATCAACATGCTAATGATCAAACAAGCTTTGTTTCATTCTTACAGTATATACGCCATAAACTCTTATTTGGAGCTTATGTACTGTTGTTGTGGAATTTTTTTGCAAGCAGGTGTGATTTTGCCCATTTTTTGTTCCTATCCAAGAGAATTGTAATTGTTGAACTTCAATACATATAGTGATCGTGTTCCGATATTCATTTGGAGTCAACAAAACTTTGATAACATGCTTGTTCAACATTTCATTGCTTTTGCATCACTACATCAATTGGTATCAAACAAATACCGACACACAATCACCTTCTGCATGCAATAGAGAGATTTGGGCTTGTTGATTTTTAAATATCAAATACAAGAATTTGAGAAATTTGAGAAATCTCAACAATTCATATTCCACTCCATTGCCATAAGGCTTACAATTTCGTATTTAAAGCGATAATTAAGGTCTGGATTATAATTAAATTCCTAGATAACGACTAACTCTAAATAATGTAAAATATTTCCCTCCAAATTTAAAGATATTTTTGGTTATTTATTAGATGCTCTTTATAATAGAGCCTCCTGGAAAGCTCTAATACTGGTCCTATTTGTTTGAATCTATTAGTTAATGTCATCTAAACTAAAGTCAAATAGAACTTGTATTAAATAACATTATTCTTGCACAAAGGCTAGAACATAAAAGCCATGGAAAAAAAAAAAAAATTAAAAGGAAACCCAAGTGCTATATTTTGCAAATACTCGAATTACCAACTGTAGTTTTCCCTTAAAATGCCCAAAGTAAACCAATTTCAATTCAATTATTTATATTTCAAATCAACGGGTATCTGCACATTATCACATTAGCATCAGTCAGTTAAAACAAACAAATATACAGGAATATGTCAGCAGTATCAGGAGCCCGCAAAAAATCTAACGGACAGGAAATTTTGTAGTCTACTTTGACAGCACAAAAGAGCTTTCTCCTTGAAGCATAGCTTTCTGCTTTTGAAAATGCTAATATCTCCTCTGTGGTGATCCATAGAAAACCAAACTGCATCATTCCAGCCAAGTTTTACATAACAATGCTCAGACTCCAGTGTCCAAAGTATTTCATATATGGGCCCTCTGGTTAATTTTAAACTTAACCGCTGATTTTGAAATCTGAAACGGGAGCTGTTTGGTGAGCTTCAACTGCGGATGCAGATTCTTTCTTGTCCAACCCAAAGAACGAGCAATTCTGAAATGCATCCAGACTATTCGCTAGGAATCGGTTCAAACCACCAATGCTATCGCTAAGAATCATATCATCACTATGCAATCTACAAGAGGGTATATCCAAATCTAATGGTCCTAACGAGTCAGGCTGCAACATGGAAAAGAAAGAATGAGAACATGTCCCAAAATCTTCACATGAACAGATAAAATACATGTCTTAAGCATAGTTATCGTGTATGGCACGCACGGGAACTGCACAAGTGGGAAAAAAAAAAAAGATATGCTGAAAGTAATGAAAATTAAGTTGCTCATTGGCGGAAAGAAGCTTCTCATTGTATCAATGATTTTGAAACAAGAAATATCACCTGAAAAGAAAAGATAAAATGGTATTTCAAGGAAAAGATTACCCAATATGTGTCGGTTAGTCCACTAAAATCCTTTCCAGAATTCTCTAAAGCGTCCATCGGCTCTCCATATATAGGATCATCATTATTTGATTTCTTGTCTTCAGGCAACTCCTAAAAGAAATTAAAAACAATAGCGTGACCAATAGCTCTCTCTTTGAGATAAATCTCAATAAACAGTTTTCTTGATATCAGACCTCAACTGCATTGTGGGATACTGAAGAACTCGTCCTATTAATTTGTTTAAAGGTCTCTAGAGAAGCATTACTGTCAACTATTTCACAGAAAGCACCGCTCCTTTGGAATGAAAAGGCATCACATGTTTCTTCAGCATCCCAAATGGAAGGCGCGTGAGGAGCAAGACCCAGCTGTGAACCAACTTTGTTTTGATGTTTGTATATGTGAGCAGCAATTGCAGCGTCAAAAGAGTCACAACTGAATGGGATCTGCTGCAGAGAGTTAGAGCCAACAGGTGATGGTAACTCAGCACAGTTGGCATCCCCGTTGAGTATCGAGTCAGAAAGTAGATCCCCCACACTTATACAGGTAAGACTATCAGCCCACTCCCCAGCTGAGAGTACCAAATCCTTCTGCATGCTCCGATCATCCTAGATGCAAAGCAAAAAGATAATTTAGAATAACAGGCGCAAAAACAAGGGCATGGCCATGGGCACTATTCCTCAGATGTATAATCTGATTGTAGTGTGCTTAGGTAACATGAAACACAAGGAAAGAATTCATCAATGTCAATTTTGTATTCTACAGGCTAGTAAACAACCATCTCAGCGTTAGTTGTTCCCAAGTATGTGGAACCGATTTTAATCTATTTTATGTACTTCATGGGGATTACAAAGATTGAAATCCATTACTCAAATAACAAAGATCAGGTACTAATCATGCTTTAAATTTCTAAATGAGATTAGTTGAGACAAGGCTTTCAGCAATTGTTTATAGATACATAAATAAACGAATATGCATTGATCTATGTGTGTGTACAGTGAGAGAGCAGTGCACAAGTTGTCGCTTTACACCATATATAATGGTGGTTAATTTAAATCTAGGCCTTGAATCAACATCTAGAGGATCTTGAGATTTCCAAAATCAATGCATGGGTTTGGGTAAATAAGGTATTCTTAAAATGCAGTTTTCACTAATATGGAAATGGAAGAAAAATGTACAAGGAAACAAAATTTAATTTGTCTTCCAGTCTTCTCCGCCTGCAGGGGCCAGGCCCAATCAGGGTAACATTCTATGTTTATGATCATATAAACACACCTGATGAGAAATATAATATTGAACTACCAAAGAAATTTGATATTATCTCGAAACACTTTGGGTCAAATATAAAACTTCATCAACTTAATCTGCACTTATAAATTCAACAGTTCAATTACATGAATTCAGTCTTGCATGCATAAATCTATTGTTTCAAGTAATAAAGAAACGAAAGTTGGAAAAAAAAATACCATGTTTTCAACTTGTCTTCTATCAGCTAGAGCTCCGGTCTCCCTTCTGACTACTGAAACAGCTGGAGTACTCTCGATGTAACTTGAACTATTAATGTTGGGATCAGATCTACCACACTTGATTATCTCATCCTTCGAAACAAATGTTGAAGAGGGAGTCATAGAATTCATCTTATCTGTAGAGGCTAACAGTTCTTGACAAGTACCCCACCTTTGGTTCCCAGATTTGTGATAAGTTGGACTTGATGTCGGCACAGACTCAATGTCATGCTTTTTCATTATATTGATGCTATTTTTCTCACTAACATCAGTATATGACTGCAATGCTTGAGGTGTTGCAGAATCGAGCTCAGCTTTTGAAAACCATCCATATCTTTAACAAGAATTAGAACCTTATATTAGGTTTATTCTGTAAACATCAGAAAGAAGAAAGAAAACAGGTAAAAAGGAACCTGAGGCGGAAAACTGGCGGGCTTCCAACTTTTGCATATACATCTGCTGCACAGAGTGGAGAGTCCTTAGTCCACTTTTGACACCCCGCCACGTTTTCACAGTGTGCCCAGTAAGGGAAAAGCATTAAATCTCCAGATGATAAGTTTGAATTCCCCCATTTGCGGTTGAGGTGATCCAATACAGATGATATCTTCTTTCGTGTACCCAAAGTGAGCTCCAGATGGGGATTATAATTGTCCTGCCATAACAAATAAACATCTGAATTTCCTTCATTATTCTAAAATTGAACTTTCAGTATAACTTCCAAATATTGCAACAGCAGCAAAAAACCAACCCAGGCTCGACATACCGCTTCTAAGCATTTCCGAGTGCAGTCATCGATTGGGAACAGCTGGAGCTTAAGTTTCATAGAGTTTTGTGCACTGTATTCATTGACAAGACTTTGTGATGACATTGGCAAAGAGAGCTCCACTTTTCTAACAGGCTGGGAACCACCACTCGCTGAAAAGTAGACAAGTAACGTATCGTGAATAAATTAATTTTCAAAAAATTCACCACCATTAGTCCTGACTCAACAAAGTTTAGAAAACAAATCTTCACCATTCACCTGGTGTTTCGTGGACATATTCAACTTCTTGTGGAACCTCTTTCTCGGTGACTGTCCGCTCCAGATGTTCAGCAGCATCAGCCACCAACGAAACGCCAGCAATCGCTGCCTTCTCCCATCTTTTGTATGCAGCAGTTGAAGAACCTGTCATACATTCAGCGACAGCCAGAGACATTATTCAGATTAAAGAAGAAAGAAAGAAAGAAAGGTGAGAGAAAAAAAAAATCTAGGTGTTAAATTCATGCAAGAAACCTTCAGTCATTCAGTAAGACCAAAAGCAGAAGCCCACATATAAGAATCAATCTAGGTAACAGGACTTGCATGTTAATCGGAGGAAACTGAAAGCTCGTCTTGTAAGGGAGTTATCATCATATAGGAACATAAGAATCCAGTTCGGAATACCATGCACAAATTTCATGCTCAACTAACACTAGAAATGACAAATGATTATCCATGGTCTATTTTGTATTTAATCACAAGGAATAGCACTCCGGTGTCAGAGTATTCAATCAGAGACTCGCTCCATTAGAATGTAGAACCAAAGAAAGACTTATGACCGATGATAGGCTGTCAACACCACCAACTATAAAGTCCCCAAAACGTGCCAAATGTCCCAGAATAGCCATGTTTCCAAATTGGGCTTGTAAATATTCTTACAAAAAGGAACATAGTAGAATGGTTCAAATAAGAGAATGGCCTAATTAAGAAATCTCAAAATTGCCACATTTGCAAATGGGCCTTACTGTTGAATATAAAGAAACCATTAGAATAGCTCTAAATAAGATAGCATAGCACATTAAGAAATTCTCAAAATTAAACAAAATATATGAAAGAGAAATTTAAATTAAGTGCGTGCTATCAGAACTAAAACAACAATAATCAAATCAAAAGGCATAAAGAATACCAATAACAAATACAAACAGCAACAATAATAGTAATTGTAACGAGGTATTCAATACTTGACTTGAATATCACCTGTTTTCCGACGATGTCTTGCTGTTTTCAGAGAGGATGAATCTACTCTGCTGTTAGTACGATCAGTTCCTATATTATTTACATTGCGCTTTACCGAAGATCCTTTGCCCTGTCCAACTTTTTGCATGTTTTGGCTGTCAACAAGAACCAATTTCACTGCACGACTATCATGACTCGATGGCCTGCCCGGATTTGAGACAGTAATTGGAGCTGTAGAGCAGTTGTTTTCTCCAGGAGAGAGCCGTTTCCTTACATTCTTTTTGCGGTCTTTCAAGAGTTGGTTCTCCTGCATGGTTAAATAATATTAAGATGCCAATGCAATCATGTCTCAGATAAAATTTATCATCAAAGTGAGAATGAGTTAAGTGTTAAACTAACCAGAGCCTCTACAAATATCTTAAATCTTCGAGGTTTCAAGTGAAGCTTTGAGGCCTTACAGCTGTATTTTTCCAATAATGACCACCTAGAACCAATATACAGCATTTAAGAGATTGAAAATTCCAGATAAAACAGAATAAAAAAAAAAATATCAAGTGAGGAGAAATATTCATAACCATTAGGCTAAAATAAGCTGCCTCCCCGTTCCACCCCTTTCCCCAAGCCCGCTTGACCAAAAGAAGAGGGGAAACAAATAAATATATAAAATGATAAGATAATAATGATAAAATCCCATTAAGCAAACATAGACACGTGTAAGGGGGTAAGGCAATAAAGAATCTTCATCGTCAGTTAATAAGTATCATTCATTTGACAGGATAATCCGTGGCTACTAAACTTTGTGAAGTCATTTAATTCCCTTCGTTATATTACGTCAAAACAGAAATGTAAGATGGCATTCATCATGTATGATATTTAATGTTCACGACCAATGAAGAAAAAATATTTCCTCAATAGAGTAAATCTATTTCCACTCAATTACTAATATTGTTTAGGTCTCTAGATATAGACAACATCAAAGACATCCCCAAGCTTTATGAAAATGTCATAGACACCCCCCTTAACTTTAGAAAATCACACTAACCTCTGCTATTTCTAGTTTTGAGTACCTTAAACAACTTTTTGAGCCATATTTAGATACCTAATATGCCCTTGTGAACTAAAAATGATAATTGTAATTAATTTGCTCATATTAAGTATAAGAATATAAATTGACATGTTATATACAGACTTGTTTAACATAGTTTATATTTTAATGTATAAATTTACTTGTTTAGTTTGCAAGTGATATTACTTTTCTCAATATATATGTTAAGATATATTATATACATTCGTATAGAGTATTACTTTAACAAAATAGTTATTTACAAGTACAATTAGATATCGAATGACCAAATGGGGTACGATGATATTCTTCCAAAATGTTGTAATGATTAATTTATTGGATTAACTTAGCATTCTATTTTATAACTTTTGATGGTATATAATGTTTAGTGAACTAACGTCTACTATTTTATTTTAATTTATTAGCAAAATTGTACTTCAAAAGACAATGTTTATATTTAGCATCTTTTTTTAGTTTACGGATTTGTAGCTATGAATTTTATTGATAGTTTTGCATTTATTAATATTTAAATTATGAATACATATTATAATTAATCGAAAAAAAAATTAACTCATTTATTAACAAATTCTTCAACAAATTTAAGTTGAAATTTTCACTAATTTCCATATTCAAAGAATCGTGTGCACACAAAGTCTTTTAAGTATTAACTTATTACTAAAGGGAACGAGTTGAATTGTAATTAAACACAAGGACATTAAAGTTATCTCAGTCTCATTTTAGATGAGATGAAGCAAAAGTGTTCAGGGAGTGAATATGATACTCAAAACTAGAAATAGAGGATGTTCAAGTGATTTTTTAAACGTGCGGATGTCTTTCATATTGTCATAAAGCTCAAGGAGTGTGTCTCTAATAATGTGTCTTCTAGATAAGTAGGTAACACCAGAACTAAACGAAATATGTATTAGTGAGTCGGTTGTAGGTAAAAATAAAATATAAATACTGAAGGAAAAAATTAATAGAAAGTTAATATTTACCATCGTAGCATTGCAGCATTGGTATCTTTCGAGTTTTTTGCATCAAGACAAAGTTCTGGACCCAGCAACTTATTCATGCGCCTCACAAGCCGATAATAATAGTGTCTGACCTGTAACATTCAATGCCAAAAAGAAATTATAATCAAAAGGAAAAAATTGAAGTTTAAAAAGGGAATAGATGAGTATGAGGTCAGAATCTAGTGTGATCGGAAATCACCTGATCCTTGTTTTTACTTTGGACGTGGCAAGTGATTTTCTCAAAATTCTGGTGGAGAAAATAAGCATTTCCATGGTCAGAAATATCTATAGAGAACTTCCAAACAAACGTCAGTGAATAAGGAACAGAAAATTGCCTTGCCAACTTGACGCAGTGCAGTGAAAAAGCTTTCTTCCTCCTGACGAGTCCAAGCAGCCCATTGCCGTGGTCGCTTTTTCACTGCATAGAAATAAATAGGATTTGTAAGGGATGATTCCCTAACAATTCTTGCCTAACTAACCAGAAAAAAGGATACCTGGCTGCTGTGGAGAGATGTTATCTTGTGAGGAGGAGGGTTCACTAGAATTCCCATCCTTACTTCCAAGATTCTCATGTTGGATGCATGCCTCACAGTCAATAGGAACTTGTGACTCCATTTGCACTATATTATCATCACAGATGCTAGAACTTCATGCCATTGCAGCTCCCCGATTGTCACACAACACTTCTTCTTTTAATCAACAGACTTCAAGACGAAAATTGGTTGGCTTCAAAGAGAAAGTAAGAATACGTTAAATGGATATTTTCAATCCAGTAATTGGTAATTGAAATAACTAATCATAAGAAACTGTATCCTAGAAGGTACAGATTAGCAAGACAAGTCTGGAATCAATTGCCAATTGAAGTTTCACAAACCTAATCTGAGCATTCATATATTATATTTTCTGTTTTCACAAACCTACAATAGCACTTCAATCTACCGGAGTTAAATTACAGTCTAAATAAACCAACCAAATTGGAGTGGGAAAGGTTAAACCAGAATAATAAGTACAAACAGCGTTAGGGTTTTCAAGCCCTATAATTGAAAAAATCAGGCACCACGATAAGACAAATTCAAAGCTACAAATTCACACAACAACACAAAAATAAAACTTAATTCAAGTCAATTAAACTTTTTTTCCACCAAGGTAAGAACAAAAGCATAAACAGACAAAACATAATCAGATGACATCGAACCCCTAGATCTATTTCAAATAAAAAGTAAAATCTCAAAAACAAAAGGCAAAACATGTATATTAATTAAATGAAATTGACAGAAACAAAAATCACTTAAATAATAAGATAAATTGCTTACCGTACATATACTGGAGAATCATAAATCCAAAAAAGAAAAGGCAGCCGTGCAGGGGAGATGAAACTGTAGTAAAAATATTTAATTTTATTAAAATGCAATATAAATTGTGAAAATACGTATACGCAGACCACCTGTTCGATCTATTGTCTGTGTATCACCCACATCTGCACACCGTGGGTTGCCACGCGTGATAGGGGTGATTCAAAATGCACCCTAGGCAAGATGGGTATGCCTGAAATTGTTATTTTATGCTTTATATTATTTTTCACTTATATAATTAATAATTATCTTTTCGAAAAAAGGTTCGATTTGAAATTCTTGACAAGGAACGTATGTGCGTAAACGAGCGTACTATATATAATTTTTTTTGTTTAATGAAACTAAAATCACCACCCTTCTGACGCCTGTTAAAAGTTCAAGTTCAAATAAATGATCGGCTCTAGATACCTATCGATTGCAATAACTATACCAAACATTTGTGGAATGATCTCAAGCCATCTACTAATCATGGGAATGTCACCTCGTTCTTTTACCACGGTTGAGTGCTCATATCATTGATTGATATCTAACATTCATTGTATAAATATTTCAAGAATATTTTGATACTTCTGAAAACATTCTAGATTGTGTAACGTAAAAAGACGACCACTACTTTTCTATTTCATTAATGGCCAAAATATTCTAGTATAATTAAAGATAATCACTTCGCATGAATCACTTCGTAAAAAAATCATAATAGATAATGGCAACTATCTTTTTTCTGTGTAACAGAATGTCAAATTTTGTGATCCCTAACTTTCTACGCAAGTGATCCTTGTAAAAGGTTTCTTCTTATCTCTGTCCACCTTTTTCTTAAGGTTGCAAATTAGTTCATCTTCATATACTTTTACAAATATGTGCACTCAAATAACTGACCTTTTTCAATATATTAAGCCCCGATTTGAGCCACTTCTTTGAAAACCCTTTTTTGTTTTCCAAACTCATTTTCAATCACATCTTTTAATAAAATAATTTTACACATAAATTAAAAAAAGTCCTACAAATCACATTCATATTTTTCAAAAAATTACTATTACAAAATCTATTATTTCAAATGATGGGGTTTAAACAAACCCTAAAGTTGTCAAGCGATGTATGTCAACCGCGTCAAATTTTAAATATCATCAAACCGTTGACAGAAATGTCAAATGAATAAATGAAATTGAGTTCTTTTAGGTGAAGAAATGTATTTAGAAAATT
>CAIGRL010117767.1:0-21023 GCA_903798325.1 Fraxinus xanthoxyloides | reverse complement strand
AAAATTAAGCACTCGCTCTAACTTTCTTTTTGTTTATTTGTGTATTTTTTGTAAAGTTTCTCTAAATAAAATTTAATTAGTGATGTCTCAATAAATAACTAAAAATCAGTGAGCGTTATATAACTAACTATACTATGACACGTGCTTTGCACGTGAGTTTGCACGTGAGTTCACTATTATTTATTTAAAATCACTATATTATTTATCGAGTTCTCCGCCTACATTTGCCTAAAATAGAAATCTGATTATTCAGACTCAAATGACAAATCAGTAAACAGAACATGTCAACTTCAGCAAGTTGCATGCATGTTGATTTTGCAGACAGATTGACACGTGTTTCTTTACTAACAACTTTCCACGTGTCAAACACCTACCTATTTGTGTACAGTTGGAAGATTTTTTTTACGACATTTGTAATGAACTTTGATCCACAAAATAATAAATTGGACCATGCTAACGTAAATTTGGGGACAATTTCAAAATGAATAATTTCTATAATTAAACAAATTAATCTTTGATTTTTTTTATATATATAATTATTATACAATCAGCCTCTACTGACAGGAATGCCTATGAAAATATGTCCTTATTTGAGGTCCATTATTGTAAGAAAATGTAGTATAGAATAATGATTTTTCTGAAGAGCGTACCAGGTCTTTTTTTGTTACGTGTAAAATTATTTTATGAAAGAGTGTGTTAAAAATGAGTTTAGAAAAAATAAATTATTGAAAAAATAGGGACCAAAAATATGCTATATTTCATTCTTAGCTTGAGTTTTAGCTCAGCAGGACATTTTCTTGTGGTATGGAGATTTTATGAATTATTTATGCAAATATAATGAAATATTTATGATCACTTGCTCATGAGACAATCCATTGATACCAATTGTGCAAAATTTTCTGTAACATTTCAGTGTGACCTAGTATATTTGCAACATTGAGCCCATGTCCGTCTTTCATTCTTTCAAAACTCTTTTTTTTATATATCTATTTTTAATCATATATTCATACTATAAAATATTCTATACGTAAACTTAAATTTTTTTCTACTTTTTAATCACATATTCTCTAAAAATTCACTATTCAAAATAATATTTTAAAAAAAATGTCCATCAAACAAGGACTGAATAAGTTAGACCGACTTTTTTTATTATTATTTATATTGTTAATTATTATGCAATTATCTTACCGAAGAATACATTAATCACCTTATTTAAGCTAGTCTTAGAACTAAGGAGATGTATTTTTATTTATTGAACAGATAGGCTTCACTGTCATCTAGAATGATATTAGGTGCTAAGTCGTGTTATCTTAATTTAAATGTTGTGATAATATTGATTTGCAATATTATTTCTTTCCGATTTAGCCCCAAATTAATAATTTTTAACTTAGCCAAACTTGATCATAAATGGACCTACCAAAACACGTGAATATTTTTAAAGCCTTTACTCCAATTAAATAATGGACTAGGCGTAGTCAAACATGCACACACCTTTATTATATGTAAAATAAATATATATTGAGAGAGATTAAACAAGTGGTTCTAACTTGAAAAATGACTGAAATGTGGGTTTTTAATGTTGTTTTCATTTTATTCTGGGAATTGACATCTTCACTACCAATTTGCTTATGACTTGGGTCATCGACTTGCATGAATTGTTTACTTTGTTAAATTATTCTTGAGAAAATGTTGCTTCTCTCACGATGGATCATGGAACATTTGACAAATCTAATTTTGCCCTTGTTTTACTTAAATATTACGTATATTGGTATTAGATGTTATTATTCTTTTTTTTTTTTTTTTCTAAATTGAATAGTATGAAATTTAGATTACAATGGACCATGTTTCAACATGGAACCCAATTAATGTTAAGTAAATTGGTGAAAGTGCCAGTTTAGTTCCCAATGACTTCATTAGAGTACTATTCGATGCGTGTTGAGATCTAAATTGGTGTTAAGCGTCGAGATTACATTATTTGTAGACTCCACTATTTATTGCAAAGTGTTCCACTGATAGGATCCATTGCCACCTCAATTGTTGCTAAGTTTGGGGTGATACATAGCTTCTGTTTGTATTCATTTTATTTCCTTAAAATTCTACTTTTAAAGTAAATATCCCATAAGATTCATAAATATTACCCATTTCTCGTCAATTCATTTCTAAAAAAGTAAAATTTTAGAAAACTATAGTCATATTTGGTACCAATTAAAATTTAGATTTCAATCTAATTCAAAGTCAACAATTAATTTTAACTATATATTTTATGGGTCACATGACTTTTTAACCACACATTTCATCAACTTTTATCACAGTTTACTAAAAATCTGATTTTAATCCCAATCAAATAGGGATATAATGAGTCCAAACATAAGCCTAAGAAATGACGAAGCTAGGGCAGATGTAGGGGGATAGGGTTGGGTTACAAATCGATCTAGTCCCCTAATCCATTTCATTTTGATGTGTTTAAAAAAAATGATTTTTTTGTACATTTTTTTACACATTAAATACACCTTAAATAGAGGCGTAGCATATCTCTATTAGGATGCTCGCACGATACACGCAAGTTACAAAACGAAGAGTCATTTGAAGTCGAGATCTGATGTTCATTCAATTAATTATTAACACATCATTTTAAATTATTATATCATCAATTTGGTGGGGTAGGAGTGAAGTTAATGACGATAAATTTAAGAAAATATGTTAATTTAAAAATAATATGTTAATAATAAATTTGATGAATAATGAATTGAACGGTAAAAATTAGACAACAAATCTGTCAGAACTTTCGATCTAAACGAGTAAAGTGCGTGCAGTTTAGTCTATTCCGAGAGTACGAATGTCACCTTACTCGAGTCCACTGCTCTCCACGTCCTTTCTCTCTGTAGATCAATTATTGGCTCTGTTTCTAATCAGAGAGAGTAGCAAAGAGAAAAGACCCCGTTGATAACGACGTCGTGGCAAGGACTTCCTATGCCACATGTAAAACTATCGAATTCTAGAATTCAAAATTAACCAGGAAGTGACGCGTGTGCCTCTGGTCATATGGACAAACACATAAACATCTATTTATTTCTTTTTGGAGCGTAGTGAATTTTATGTCTTAAAAGAAATCTAAAAATTGTGGAATCTTTTAATTATACTACGGAATTTAAATAAGCTACAATTTACTTCTCGAAAATAAATAATTTGAAAAAGTAAATTCTAAATGCATTGGTTCGTCTTATGTGTATTCAAGGAAATTTTATGTATTGATTCGTATTTTGTGCATTGAGAAATGAATCATTCACCTCGTCGTACTATGGAGTTAAATTCGAAATTATTGTGGATGAAAAAACTTTTCAAACAAATAATATAATGACGTTAAAAATTTCAAATAAATAATTCACGTAAGAATTTATTTAAGACTTAAATAGTTGTCAATGCCCTCGATGGCCCCACCTCCCTTCAATGCACTTTTCATCGTCAACTAGATTAGTGTTAAATATCAATGATATATATCACATTACTTGAAATTTTAAATTAAATTTAAATTTTAAACAATAATACCGTTTTTGAAACATGTCTTTACAAGTAATAAGAGGAGATAGGGCATTGAAAATAGCACCCATCTTCTCTCGTCAGTACCAACTGTCAATTAGGTACAGTTGGTACTAAAAACATACACAAATTATTGAAAGTTTAAAGTTTACATTTTTAAATGAGTATATCAACGTACCAAACATGTTCTTGTGAGCATTATTAAGTCATGATAGGACACCAATCGCTTCATCTCTTAATAGATGTTGATTGTCATCTAAATTAATGATGAACACCACGATATACATAACATTATTCGAAAAATTAAATTAACATTACATATTTAGACAAGAAGGCTGATGTATCAAATAAACCCTTTTACGAGCATTAATGAGAGGAGACGAGCTCTAGCTCTGTCTCCCTCCTGTAATGTTCAAAGAACATATATATGCGTTAAGTATCACTGATATCATAACATTATTTAAAATTTTGAATTCCACATACTTCATTAAAACTTACGACAAAATCAAACATTAATTTCAATCACACATTAATATTATTACGCATTTAATAATTCACACATTTCATAGGACAATAACTTCATTCATTATGATCCCATAATTTCTTTCAAACAAGCATACAGGATAGGGCATCTACCCCTTCCTCCTTCTGCTACTTCCCATTGTCACCTAACTTAATGTTAATCATCACAAGTATGGAAATTAAATATTTTCTACTACTATTTAGTCGATTCATCGTAATTAAATTGTTGGTCTAAATTATTTAGCCCCTTGTTTGGAATCCCCAAAAATGTGTTTTGAAATTTTGATTTTTTAAAAAAAAATGTTCGATTGAAAAGAATGAATAGTTTTGAATTTATCTGTAACATTATTTTATGATATAATATAATTATAAAAAATATACATTTTTGAAAAGTAATTTTAAAAATATCAATTTATATTCAATTTTAAACGTGCATGAGTGAGAGGGCATACGAGGAGAAGACGCCTGTTCTGTGAGTACACATCGAAATCCAGGTGTTTCAACCACGTGGCCCCCAATTCTTCTTCATGGCACCACGTGTCGATTTACAATTGTCTAACGTTACACGATCAAGGTCCTTTTCGTCATCTCGCCACTTTTCTTCTCTATATATAATTCAGAATTGGATTCCGTTTCATTCGAAATTCTACAATATTAACGGATTATAAGAAGAAAATGTTTTGAAACTCAGCGTTTGAGCGCTTTTTATTCTCAAAAACATTTTACTTCTTTTTCCTGATTTCTGGGGAAAAAACGAAACCAAACTTTAATTTCACTTCAAACTGAAGTTTTTTTTTAATCGGGTTTCGTTAAAAACTGAAAATTTTTCAATCATACTTCTGAATGATGGCGGGAGGAGCTCAAGGAAATTTCAATCTTTCTTTTCATGTTAATCGGTTTTTGGTGAATGGACAAGAACCGGAAGCTGATGAAGAAATAGAGTTGAGTTTGGATCTATCGTCGAATGGAAGATTTGGAATGGACCCCAATAAGGACGCCAAAAAGCCGAAGCGTGCGTCTTCCATTTCAAACTTGATTTTTGAAGCTGATGCTGGTGGCTCCGGGGTTAATGGAGTAAGTGTGGCCTTTCAGACGCACGGCACGCTGACGAGGACGAGCTCCCTGCCGGCGGATCCGCCCGAGGAGTGGTGGCGCAGGAAGGAGTTGCAGACTATGAGACGGATGGAGGCGAGGAAAAAGAGAATGGAGAAGTTGAAGAGAATTGGCAAAGATAAAGAGAATTCTATTGAAGAAAATGGGTGTAATCGATCACATGGTGTTGTAATTGGATCAAAGGAGAGAGTTTCTTCGGGAATTCCGGAGTTTCAGAGTCAACATGCAGAAGGTATATCCGACCTTTCTTTTTTGATTCCTATTTTTTGCTTTTCGGCTGTGAATTTTTTATTTATAATGCTTTATTTATATTATGCAGATAATCTTAAATAAAAATGTTCTTTATTTTTGTGGGGTAGAGGGGAGGATTTGTACTTATTTTGGACTGGTTTGCTTACTAACGTGTATTTGGATGGCTTTCGACTTTCGTCATTAGCTCTGCGCTTGAACCGAATGCGTTTCTCTGTTGTGTCTTCCTTGAATGCTTTTATGGTTTCTTGACTTGTTGCTTTTTCAGATTGTGCATTTCGAATGTATTTTTTGTTTTTTTTTTTGTTCCTGGCCTGAATGTTAAATACATCAATCATGCTTGGTGTACTGATATCATGATGTGTACCAAATTTTATATTTTGCCACTTGACAACTCATCATTGGACAATTTAAAAACAACAATTTTTTGGTTCAATAATTTGTCAACAAATTGGATAATGTCAAAAATGGTGTATACAAATGGCATTTCCCTAAATCCATCTCATAACTTGTTGCCTTTTTAGACTGCATTTCCATGTAGCCATGGATCAGTTGGTGTTTGGTTTTTCCAGAGTTCTTTGTGTAGTTAGAAAGAGTTTCGGCATTCGAGCACAAAAAGATCCTATTTTCCATCACAGTCTAACTACACCTCTTGATTTGCCAGAGATCCTAATTTCCATTATGGTCTAACTACGCCTCTTGAATCACCATTCATCCAGATTTTCCATCATAGCCTAACTCCGCCTCTTGAATCCCCGAACATCCATCTCGTTTATTATGGTCTAACTTAACCTCTTTAATAATTATACATCCCTACTTTCTATTGATTGGTTGTTTTTCATTTTACCAATTACATCCACCCAGAAGTTTCGAAATCAACAAAAGAAAAGAACCTATGGTTACTTGATCTCTCTCTCTCTCTTCTCTCTCTCTCTCTCTCTCTGCTTAAAATCTCATCTATTTGAATCCCATTTCCTCTGGCATGGTGAAACGGGCTCTCCTTTAAAGCTCGAATTGGGCACTGAATACAATTGGATTTATGGATAAACAAAATTTTGCTCTTTGTGGATCCTATTGGATTTCATTGGGAGAAAGAATGTTGTCTCGATTGTGCTATCAGAAGCTTCAAAGAAATGCCCAAGACGAATTCCTATAATTTTTGCCACTATTTGGTTTCGAAAAGTGTCAATTTTCAGAATGCGCACATTACCCTTCAATATTTCTAGGCTCGGCAGAAAGGTCCCTTGCATGTTTTGAAGATTAGGTCCAGAAATACTATCTATGGATCGATTGGATTTCTCATCGAGGATGAATGTTGTGTGAGTTGTGCTATCAGAAGCGCTGGGGAATCCTTGACAAAGAGTCCTATTCCTATAATTCCGGTTTCTTTTTTTGATTTAGGAAAGTGTGGATTTTCCACCCTGTGTCACCATTCAGTATATCCATTTGAAAGCCTCTCTTTATAGATCTCGTTGGAGTTCACCCAGAGAACGAATTCTATATCTCTTGTTCTACCAGAAGTTCTAAGGAAAAACTTAAGAAGGAATCCTATTACGTCTTCGGTTTGGAGAATTGTGAATATTTTGCTTGACCTTGCAAAAAGATCCTTTAGAATCTTCACAAGATAAGTCCACAAGCCACTTCAAATTAATCCCGTTGGATTTCATTTGAAGGAGGAGTTCGCCAGAGTCTTTGAGAGAATACACGAGGAATCCTTCAATTTCGTCGGCATTCTTGATTTTTAGGAAGTGTGGGTCTTTAATTCCTTTCACACCATCCTTCAATATTTCAGCTTCTTCACCCTGTGGAAAAATATGTTTGAATCTTCCATACATTGTATACAAAAGCCACTATTAGTTATTAGAGTAAATGGATGCGTAATGCTTTTTCATTGCGGTTATTGTAATGAATTATTTTGATACTTTTTGGAGGAGGGATTTGCGATTTAGTGATAATACATGAGGAGGAATGCTCTAATTCCGTTGGGTTTCTTATTTTTAAGTGTAGATCTTCAACTCTGCTCGCACCACCCTTCGGTATTTCTCCACCTCGTAGAAAGATATGATTGTATCTCCCAAAGATTGGTTGCAAAAGTCATTATTGTTTATTAGAGCAATGGTATTAGTGCATTAATAGCACAAATTGATTGCAAGTGTAACCCACCACCTTGACATAAGGCCCACCATTGTAACTTTATCACCATGATCAGAAAATACAATATTTCATATTGTTATTGTCAAATCATGAACTATCTCCATTATCAAACAACATAAGATCTGTATCTTCTCTTTCCCACCTAAATGACGGGGAACTCTTGGAGAATTAAGAAAGTGGATATCATTATTTATCTTTAAAAACACGAACTATTGATGTTTTAATACGAACGATGATATTTATTCTTTTTCCATCTCTAAAATTAATTGATACGAAACTCAAAATTTTACCTCATATTATATTTATAGTAAAAAAAATTATATTTGTTTCAACCAAATTTAAATTTAAAATTCAAATTTGAAATTTGAATTTTGATGTGATGTAACATGTTTTCAATTTTAAATTTTAACATAGGCAGCACGCTGCCTTGCAGATAGCTACGTGTAGCTACCTAATTTGATTTTTTTTAAGGCTTGGCTTGGCTCATTCGGGCTGGCACGGGGCTTGGGCTGATGCCCCAAAATGGGGCTCGGTTCTACTGAGCCGTGAGTCGGGCCGACTCGGACTTTTCCTTGGTTAAGTCATGGGCCGCCCTGAGTCGGTAAGTCAAATTGAGACCCCTTCCTTGAAAGTTTTATGCTCTCATGAATGGTGTGATGAATGCTTATCAAGTTATGGTCAATGCTCAACTCTTGTTAACGAATCAAAACTAAAACATTGTTGTGGAACTTTTATTTATCAGTCTATATCCCTTACAATCATTAGTTATATCAATACAATATGGATAATAATTGGTTCTAAACTTCACAGTGAAGTTGGCTTAGAGAAAGAAAAGAGCAATTTTTTTTCTCGTCCCAATGAAAAAGATGGGCGTCAGTGCGTGTCGATGAGAGCTTGTCTTTCTTTGCACCTTAAAGTCTTTACGCGTATTCCTGGAACTAGGAGCTATCACATGGTTGAACTCAGAGAGCGAAAGAATTGATGTTGAAACAATTCAAATCAAATAAATGACTATCCAATGCTTAATTCTATATTACAAATAAGTGTATTTTGGCATGTTTCTAGTGCTAATTCAATCACATGCTCCATTGTACATCATTCATTTTCTCTTATAATTCTTACTCAAAATTTCCACTCACAATAATCCACTATAGATAGCATATAATAATTTTATTGTGAAGATAGGTTCTCTGGGTTAGACGCAAACAACAAAATCCTTGGAGAACGAAGCAATTCATTGTGTAATTTGTCAATGCCCTTGCACTATCGAAGATATTAATTTCAAGGGAAAAGGCAATAGAACAAAAATGACATCAACGCCATGATTAGACCTGGTACATCCTTGAACTTATAGCCACACAAATGATTAGACCTTGCCGTTAGTTTGGACTTGTGAAATGAAATTGACTTTTGTGACTAAGAAGGATAAACAATTCAATGTTTAATGACTAAATATTGACATTTTAACCATCTGTGAGCATGAGTAGGTTTTTAACCCATTAATTAACTGAATACATCTGAATTAACTAAGCTAAATGGCACAGTTAATTAACGAAATCTCAGTTTTTCCTTTTGTAACTTGACAGTAGTTTTACAGATATTTTACACTGTCGATTCCCCTTTTCCCAAACTTCATTATGGGATCCCTTTTTATTGTTCAAGAGGGTTGGCAATTTTTCGTCTTTTCAAAACTAGGAGTAATGGGAAAACTGGCTTTTAGGCACCTTGTACAGATGGTGATGTGTGCATAGTAATTATGAGAATTACTTATCACTTGTGAGATTGATTGAGAATAATGGTGCATGGTACTAATATCTCCCCCACTTTAGCATATTATTGGCAGTAACGCAATTTAACGCGCAAGAGTTTGACCTACTTGTTAGTTTGTTTGCTGTTCAGGGAATTTCTTGATAAGTACTAGAGTTTTGAGTGTAAATAAAATTAATAGTCTTTATTGGAGAACTTTTTAATTTGATTCTTAAATAATTTTTCATAATCCAAGTGTCCCTCCCTTCAAATATGAAAACTACCCTCTGTTTAATTTCTGCTTTCTGTATAAAAAACATGTATTCTGACTGGACATCTTGGAAGGAGCGAATGTAAGAAACTGGTTCTGGCGTTCGACTCAGAGGTTTTGTATGTACATGAAGGCATAGGAGAAAGAGAAGAAGAACAATTGTAGTTCGCATTAACACAACCAAGGCTCTAGTAGAGGGATTAGGTATAACCAGACGATTGTTTTGTCAAAAATATTTGAAACAGGGTAATTTTCAATCTTGACCCTGAAAAATAGGCCTTCTGAAAAATATTGGTTTCCTTCTCGCATCTCTACTAGGAAAAAGAGAAAAATCATTCCTCAAGAAGGTTTTATATGTTGATCCATATCTGCGGCTCGTTCATCATCTTTATCTTCTTAGTATATTGCTGAACTCGGTGTTTTGACTCTTGACAACTTTCATGTTTTTTCTCCTCTCAATTGCCCTTTCTGGTTTAAGTGCAACGTCTTAATTCATAAACATAAAGATTTACGCACTATATCTCATCACGTAAATTCAGTTTTGAAGATTATTATTTGGAGTTGTTATTAATCCACTTTTGCTAGTTTTGAGTCTCTTCTGTTATATAATACTCTANTTTCCTTCTCGCATCTCTACTAGGAAAAAGAGAAAAATCATTCCTCAAGAAGGTTTTATATGTTGATCCATATCTGCGGCTCGTTCATCATCTTTATCTTCTTAGTATATTGCTGAACTCGGTGTTTTGACTCTTGACAACTTTCATGTTTTTTCTCCTCTCAATTGCCCTTTCTGGTTTAAGTGCAACGTCTTAATTCATAAACATAAAGATTTACGCACTATATCTCATCACGTAAATTCAGTTTTGAAGATTATTATTTGGAGTTGTTATTAATCCACTTTTGCTAGTTTTGAGTCTCTTCTGTTATATAATACTCTAGCATAAAGTGATATGAAATAATAATGCACAATGCCTGATCGACTTAGGTTTTGCAAGATGATAAAGGGCTCCCTAGTTAATTGTCATAAATTTGTGGGCCTTTTTTTTTTTTTTGGGGGGGCACTTACCAAGTTTGTTTTAGCATGAAAAGTCTGTGTGTGTCTAGAAAATGTGTGTGTTTAGATAACTTGCTACTGGGTTATTGTCATCAACTATAAGGATGCGATTAAACGGCTAGAGTGGTGACATTCAGGCGAGTTAAATGTTGTTGAACTTGTTTCTCCACTGAAAAACGTAAGTTGTAATGGGTGGAGTATACGGTTGTCTTAATTGTTATTATATTGGATAATATAGTTGTCTTAAATTGTTATTCTATTCCATTCCATGTCATATTTCAATTTATAGCAGTTGAAAATATGTCCATTCAATTGATTTTCTTCTTGGAGTTGTATTCAGAATTTAGAGCATGCAGGTTTTGCTGTGCTTAAAGTCACTTTCTAGCTGGTAAAGTAAGTTTTATTAGTAAACAAATAACTATGAAAATCATCTTTGGCAATATAATTTGATGAATCGAGCTTTTGCTGAAACTAACTTGTTATTTTTGTTTATTTTGTTCATTTATATCACTGTTCTACAGGAGTAACACAAAGGGCCGCTGAGTTGAAGCGTGCATCTAGTGTCCCATCTTTACCAAATCAGATTCCCCAGAGAACAATAGTAGGAACTGCCGTTACTGATGATGCAAATGAGTCAACGCTCAAGAATGTCATGCTGGATATGCCTCTTGTCTCGACAAGAGCAACTGGCCCGAATGGTACTAGGGTTCAAGGTTTTTTATACCGTTACAAGAAGAGGGACGAGGTGAGAATTGTGTGTGTTTGTCATGGTAACTTCTACTCGCCAACTGAATTTATCGAGCATGCTGGTGGTGGCAATGTGGAAAACCCGATGAGGCACATAGTTGTTAATCCTTCTCCGTTCGTGTTATAATAATGTTTAATGTTTATGCTGTGTCTTGAAACCTGCAATGCAAGGGTTAGAAGTCTAGTTTTTTCGCATGGGTCTTGTCTTCTTTCTTTGGGTGAACAAGAATCTTATGTTTGGATTGCTATGTTACCGTTAAACGGTAGTTCTTTCCGCTGATTTTTCCTTCTCTTTGGTTTTATATTGCTGTTTTTTCCATTTATATGCTTCTTTACTATAGATCTTTCACATCTTAACTGTGCTTTATGGGAGTGTTTGGCTGGGAACGAAGGCAGAACGGAAAGATAGTATGAACCCGAGCCCGGTATCTTTATAAACAAAGCAAATTAGACCTTCTTTTCCTTTCTTTACTATGAAAGGGTCGCCGCAGCTCTGTCCTCCTTCAGTTTGCTCATAAAATGGTGAAATAGTATCTTGTGCAGTTGAGTCGGGGTCGATCGACTTACCTCGTAAGCTGGGAAGTCAGTTTTTTTTAAGGATAAATTAGTCCCTGTGTTGAATTTGTTTATAGTTTAAGCAATAAACTTAAGATCGGCTATATGATTTCTTTTCTGCCCATTCTTCTAGAGAGGCCTCTCATAATACGTTACATGAACACACTCTTGGCATGTAGTAGTCATTCTATGACAAATTTTGATAAAACCGAACTTGAATATTACAATCCATCAAGTATAAAGAACAGAGATAGGCAATCAGTTCCCATCGAAAGCCTATCGTTTCTACACATACCTGATAGGCCCCAATCCGGTTCACTTATGCAGAAGGAAGAAAGGGTTACCAGTTCATTAGCAGTAGTTAGTTGGGGTAAAATAGTAAAAGAGTAGTGGAAGGAAATGTGAATAAATGAGGAGGGAAGGGAACTGAGATGGGCATGGAATTTACTAAATCTGTTGTAATGAAGGGAGAGATCGGGCTTCTCTAAAAGCCTTGGAATTTGTTATCATTTTCAGTTCATCAATTCTTCTACGATATAATCATTTGTTCCTTCGTGTTCATCCGTGCTATATACAAATCATCAGTCTAGCTTGTTGTCTAAACTTCCTTTCCATAACACAGATCTAATCAAATTCCCTTCAATAGGTTACTAGACTCCATTGGAAGCGTTCGGACATCAGCAAGCTCGACAAATATTGGGAATCAACAGCTAGGATCCTAACAATTTTGGTATCAGAGCATGACGATCGCAGAATGAGTGAGGCAGTTGGAGTTGAGATTTGACGGATTGCAAGGGAGATGGGGGTGATGAAATCAGAATTACAAAGAGACCTTGCGGTGTTGATGGAGAAATTTGATTTGATAATGGTGAAGTGGGGCGAATAGGAGAAAGATAGGAAGGAGAATGGGGAGTTCATCTAAATCTGCAGCGGCGACTTTGAGTTCTGAAGCACCGAACAAATCTTAAGAGTTAGGCGGAATTCAAGGGGATCGAACACAACATGAGGGGATTGCTAGGATGGACAACTAGATTCATCAATTGGAAATGTCAGTCTTCAATGGAAAGGCGCCGGACGCTTGGATCTTCTGAGGGGAGCGTTATTTCAGTGTTAATCTGGGAAAAAATTGAAGCAGTTATTGTTTGTTTTGAGGACGAGGTGTTCGCCTAGTATCAGTGGGAAAATGGCCGGCAACCATTGATGCGTTGAGAGGACCTTAAAATATTGTTGTTACAGAGGTTCTGGCCGTCACAAGAGGGAAGTGTGCTAGAGAAGCTACTCATCTTGAAACAAGAAGGGTCGGTGAGGGATTACAGGCGCTGGTTTAAATTATTGGTGGCGCTGTCACCAGACATTCCAGATTCAATGTTAGAGGGGAATTTCATCAATGGGTTGGATTTGATTATTAGTGTTGATGTGAGGATGATCGAGCCGTAGGGATTGGGCCGGATTATGGAGTTAGCCCAACGCGTTAAAGACCGAAATAAATCACTCAAACGTGCCTTATTGTTGGTAGCCCATTCCGATTTAAAACAAACAATTCCTCTTTGCCCAACCCAGTGGGAAGTGGCCAAAATTATATGGGATTATATCCTAAGGTCATGAATCAAATGACCTAAATAGGACAACAGACTCAGACGAAAGCAGCGAAGCCTGGCGAGATGAATCAGCGGTCGACGAGGGTGGAAAGGATGGCAACTCATTTTAAGCACCTAACCGACGGCGAAATGCAGCTCAAGAGGGAAAAAAAGTTATGTTACCGCTGCAATGAAAGGTATGTTCTGGGTCATCGATTCAAAAATCGGGAATTGCAAGTGCTCTGGGTGAGAGAAGATGAAATTGAAGAATCGATGGAGGAGATTGGCGTGGAAGAGGGAGAGTTGGTGGAAGAAATGATGGAGTTGTCGATTAAGTCGGTGATAGGGCTTACTGCACCTAAAACCGTAGAACTGTGTGGTGCATTATTCAGGGAGCCAGTCATAATACTCATTAATTGCGGGGCCACTCACAACTTTATTTCATTCGTGCTGGTTCATAAGCTGGAACTGAGAGTCACTGAATCCGCTAGTTATTGGGGTTGTGATGGGTACTGGGTTATCAGTTAAATAAGGTGGTATTTGTACGAGAGTGGTGATATCGTTGCCGAATATTGAGGTTGTGGAAGACTTTTTACCATTGAAATTGGGGTGTACAGATGTAATTCTCAAGATGAAGTGGTTGGAGACATTGGGTAAGATGCAAGTGAATTAGGGTGCACTAACTATGCGTTTCAAGGTTGGCGGAGAGACAATTGTGTTACAAATCGATCCCAGTTTGGATAAGACACAGGTGTCGCTGAAATCGTTGGTTAGACCGTATATGGAAGGTGAACATGGTATTTTACTGGAATTAGGAAGTCTAGTTGTACAGCAGGAAGCACTAGTGGCTGAAGTTCGCGGCTCTATTATAGAATTATTGAGAAATCATCACAGTGTCTTTGAATGGCCAAATGAACATCCTTCTCCGAGAGCTCGTGATCACGCAATTCTGCTATAACCAGGGAAAGCTCCTGTGAACGACAGACCTTATCGATACCCATATGCTCAGAAAAATGAGATCGAAAAATTAGTCAGAGAAATGCTAGCTGCGGGAATTATCCAGCCGAGTCAAAGTCCCTTTTCAAGTCCCATTTTGTTGGTAAAGAAGAAGGGTGGTAGTTGGATATCTTGTGTCGATTATCGTGCACTAAACAAGGTTACGATGCCAGACCATTTCCCAATTCTTGTGATAGATGAATTGTTGGATGAACTACATAGGTCTCAAGTAGATTCGAAATCTGGGTACCATCAAATCAGAGTCAGACCTTGAGACATTCTAAAGACGGCTTTTGCACGCATAGGGGTTACTATGAATTCCTGGTCATGTCTTTTGGATTGTCAAATGCTCCTGCAACTTTTAAGCATTTGATGAATGAAGTGTTTCGACCATACTTGCGGAAGTTTGTCCTTGTTTTCTTTGATGATATTTTAGTTTACAGTCAGACACTTGAGGAGCACCTATTGCACTTGGATGTAGTCTTGGGAGAATTGCGTAATCATCAGTTGTAGGCCAATGAGAAGAAATGTTTGTTCGGCCAAGTTGAAGTGGAATACCAAGGCTACTTACTTTCTGAAAAGAGGATAACAGCTGATCAGTCAAAAATTGCAGCCATGGTCAATTGGCCGAGTCCGTGTAATCTCAAGGCGCTTTAGGGATTTTTGGGACTCGCGAAGTATTATAGACGCTTTATATCTGGTTATGTCAAGGTTGTATGGCCATTGACTGAATTACTGAAGAAGGATAGAATCCGTTGGGATGGGGAGACCGAAACAACATTTAGAACCTCAAGGCTGCCATGGTCAATGTTTCAGTGCTGGTACTGCCCGATTTTTTTAAGTAGTTTGTGGTTGAAACATATCCTTTTGGGAGCGATTCTATGCATGACAGCCATCCGGTTGCATTCTTTAGCAGAATTTTACCCTAGAGTGCCAAGCAAAGATTAGTGTATGAGGGGGAATTAATGGCTATGGTGTTTGCGGTACGAAAAGAGTGCCACTACTTACTGATAAGATATTTTATTGCTCGAACTGATCAAAAGAGTTTGAAGTTCTTATTGTAGTAGCGTTTAGTGAGTGAAGACCATCATAAATGGCTCACTAAGCTTATGGGATATCAATTTGACATCCGGTATCGACCAGGGTTGGAGAACAAAGCTGCAGATGCTTTATCAAGAATTTAGTTGGCCCTAAATTACTTGGCTATAACCATCCCTAAAGTGCTACAGCTAGACGATATTAAGAAGGAGGTCGCTGCAAATGTGGTACTGGGTAAAATGGTGAGAGACCTACAAGAAGGAATTCCTGCCCAGTCAGTTATACATTGGTGGATGGGATTTTATGTTACTATAGGAGAGTGGTGCTATCCCCAATAACTCGCGATTTGTGACATTAATGCTACAGGAGTGCCATAATACTATGGTTAGTAGACACTCCGGATTTCTTAAGACTTTTGGCACGGAATGACGGCTGCGATGAAGAGTTATGTGGCGAATTGTGCTATCCGTCGACAAAATAAGTATGAGGTTTTATCTCCGGGAGGCCTTTTGCATCCTTTACATATTCTCGCGTTAGTTTGGGGAGACATTTCTACGGATTTTATTGAATGGTTGCCGCAGTCAGGAGTAGTGGATAGGATTTTGGTGGTTGTGGATCATCTGAGCAAGTATGGGCATTTTGTTGGGTTGAAACATCCACTCCTCCTGACCGCGGTATTATAGACCTTTTTTATATGGTTATGCCAAGGTTGTATAGCCCTTGATTGAATTACTGATGAAGGATAGGTTCCGTTGGGATGGGGAGACCGAAATAGCATTTAGAACCTCAAGGCTGCCATGATCAATATTTCAGTGCTGGCACTGCCCGATTTTTCTAAGCAGTTCGTGGTTGAAACAGATGCTTTTGGGAGCTATTTTGATGCAGGACAGCCATCCGGTTGCATTCTTTAGCAGAATTTTACCCCAGAGTGCCAGGCTAAGATCAGTGTATGAGCGGGAATTAATGGTTGTGGTGTTTGTGGTACGAAAATAACGCCACTACTTACTGGTTAGGCATTTTATTGCTCGAACTGATCAACGGAGTCTGAAGTTCTTATTGTAGCAGCGTTTAGTGAGTGAAGACCATCCTAAATGGCTCACTAAGTTTATGAGATATCAATTTGACATCTAGTATCGACCAGGGTTGGAGAACAAGGCTACAAATGCTATGTCCAGAATTTAGTCGGCCTTAAATTACTTAGCTACAACCATCCCTAAAGTGCTACTGCTAGACGATATTAAGAAGGTGGTCACGGCAGATGTGGTACGGGGTAAAATGGTGAGAGACCTACAGGAAGGAGTTCCTACCCAGGTGAGATATACACTGGTGGATGGGATTTTATGTTACCATGGGAGAGTGGTGCTACCCCCAACAACTCGGGATTTGTGACATTAATACTACAGGAGTGCCATGATATTATGGTTGGTAGACACTCTGGATTTCTTAAGACTTTTGGCACGAAATGAGGGCTGCGATGAAAAGTTATGTGGCGAATTGTGCAATCTTTCGGCAAAATAAGTAATGCAGCTTTATCTCCAGGTGGCCTTTTGCATCCTTTACCGATTCTCGCGTTAGTCTAGGGGGACATTTCTATGGATTTTATTGAAGGGTTGCCGCAGTCAGGAAGAGTGGATAGGATTTTGGTGGTTGTGGATCATCTGAGCAAGTATGGGCATTTTGTTGAGTTGAAACATCCTTTTATTGCTCCCATACTTGCTGAGGTGTTCATTCGCTAGGCGGTACAGCTCCATGGCATGCGTCATTCTATTACATCTGATAGGGACATGATCTTTATGAGTTCGTTTTGGATGGCGCTATTTAAAGCTCAAGACGCCCTTAAACATAGCACTGCCCATCACCCACAAACCGATAGACAAACGAAAGTTGTAAACGGATGTTTAGAAACGTACTCGCGATGTTTCGCATCGAGTAGACCACGGGCGTGGAGCCAATATTTACAGTGGGCTGAGTTTTGGTACAACACTTCTTTCCATACTTCTACCAAGCATACTCTTTTTTCAGATTGTATATGGTAGTGAGCCACCTCAAATTTTCTCTTTCGAGAAGGGAATGATAGTTACTTCTTCGGTTGAGAAACTCTTACTTGATTAGAATGAAGTTTTAGAAGAACTGAGGGTACAACTTACTAGAGCGTAGGCGAGAATGAAGAAAATAGCAGATGGACATCGCCGTGACATCCAGTTTGAGGTGGGGGATTTACTATATCTCAAGCTCCGTCCTTTCTGCCAGAAATCTGTAGCTAAAAGGGCTTTTAAGAAGCTATCCATAAGGTACTTCAATCCGTTCGAAGTAGAGTCGATGGTTGGGAAGGTAGCGTACAGATTGAAACTTCCACCTACGGCTGCTATTCATCCGGTTTTCCATGTCTCTTAGCTTTGTAAAGCCATTGGAAATTTGCAACCTTTCATCTTTTCCACAACATCTGTCCACCAATGGGGAGTTTATTTTGGAACCAGAATCTGTCCTTGGCGTCCGAACTAATCTTCACACTACAGCTGCGGGACCAGATATCCTGATTAAATGGAGAAGTTTGTCGGAGTTTGAAGCCACATGGGAGCCCTTTGAAGCCATTAGACTATAGTTTCCTAATTTTCCCCTTGAGGACAAGGTGGATTTCGGGGCAGCGGGTAATGATATGCCCCCAATCCGGTTCACTTATGCACGAAGGAAGAAAGGGTTACCAGTTCATTAGCAGTAGTTAGTTGGGGGTAAAATAGTAAAAGAGTAGTGGAAGGAAATGTGAATAAATGGGAGGGAAGGGAAATGAGATGGGCATGGACTTTAATAAATCTGTTGTAATGAGGGGTAGAGACCGGGCCTCTCTAATAGCCTTGGAATTGTTATCATTTTCAGTTCATCAATTCTTCTACAATAAAATCAATTGTTCCTTCATGTTCGTCCATGCTATATACAGATCATCAGTCTAGCTTGCTGTCTAAACTTCCTTTCCATAACAGAGATCTAATCAAATTCCCGTCAACAGGTTACTAAACTCCATTGGAAGCGTTCGGACATTAGCAAGCTCGACAGCTATTGGGAATCAGCAGCTAGGATCCTAACAAAACCACAACGAGTAAAAAATGTATCATCCTTCTATGCTAATAGTCCCAGAATGCCAATTCAGAAAATAACTAGATACAAACAGTATCTCGATATCTCAACGGCGAATAGGCCAACAAGAGAAGCAAGAAAACCATCTCATCTCGGAGGCTTTTGGTGTTGCATTAGAAGGTTTTGAATCCAATTGTGGTTTTTCAGGTTCCTTAGATTCAACGACCCAATTTTCACTGTCTTTTACCAATCTGCGACGAAGAAAAAACATCAGTCAGCAAAGAGAGATTCTTGAAAAATTAATACAGAGAAGGAAATAATATTGTAGGAACATTTTGTTCACCTTGAAGACCAACTTTTTTCTTGGTCAGAAAGAGAAGAGAGCTAAAATAGCGTGTATGGTCAAGAGGATTTGATAGCACAAGACAGAAAAAGAAGGTAAAAACATGACTATTCTAGATATACTTGTTTAACAGAATCTAAATGGTGAATTGTTAATGGAAGCTGCTGGTAATCCAATTGACTCTAAAGAAACTTCACCAATACGGCAAAGACTAACAAAACCAAACTGTATTCATTTCATCATGGATTTAGCCAGTAATAATTTTAACTATCATTCATTGTTAAATGAGATAGTATCTTTTAACAACACAGGGACATTAAGGGTGTGTTTATTTTCCACCCAAGTTCCTACTTTAGTGTGTTTAATTGTCATTTTTTTCCAAAGAAAATGTTTTTCAAAAGTTAGTCAAGTCATGTGATTATGTTTTCCTCAAAAATAAGAAAAATATTTTCTTTGAGAAAGGGTAGGGAAAACATTGTCCCTGCAATTCATACTTCTCAAAAACTCAACTTTATTTTCTCTTCCCTTTCTTTCATTTACCCACCAATAAAAAACGAAAAATTACTAACATTTTTTAGATTGAAAATTAAGTCAAAACACATTTAATTGACAATTTCCATACAATTAAGTTCTAGAATTTAATTTCTACCCAGACTTGTAATCAAACACACCCCAATAGAAGAACTTACATTGGGAAAGCAAATGAGATGCTCCTGCCACTGTCATCAGAAGGACGAGAGGGACTCGATGGAGAATGAGTAGATCTTTTACCATCTGACACGTTAGAAACACTAGTTGGGAGATGAATTTCTTCAGTCATAGCTGGCTTTTCATTTGCTGGATCTTCTACAGTTTCTGTTGGGGCGACCTTTGGGTTTAAACCGCAATCCCTAATTTCACACAATTTTCTTCGTCTGTTGGTACTTCAATGAGCGGGGGAAGGCTGGAAGGGAAGCTGTTCAACTCGCCAGATTTGGTTTCAGGAACATATTGAGGATTGGATGGTGAATTGTTCCATTCTTCAAGCCGCGGAAATTCTCCAGACTTGCCGAACATAGCATAATCTCTAGAGAAACTGTTATTTCCCATGTGAATGCTAAACAGTGATTCGTTCGAAGCAACATTCCACTCCATATTTCATGCTCTTTTGGTTGAAAATATAGATGCTGGAATCCTATGTGGATCATAACCTGTAGGACGCCCCATGTTGAACTGGAGGAGATTTCGTTGTACTGAAAGCATTCCAGTCCGGATTCTGGGGTAACAATTCTTGTGATAGAAGAAGTGTGCTTCCGGCATGTGGAGATGCGCTTGTCATGCTCCACTGAGGTGTCTTAGAGACATTCAGTGATGATAAGGATTCTGGTTCTGATGAAAAAGCTTCTTGCTCGGATTTGGCAGGGAATCATCACGAACGCCATTGCCAAATTCCAAAGAACTAGAAGGAGAACAAGAACACGAAGAAAGTCCGGGATTGTTTCCTTCCAAAAGGAGTTTTCCATCTTCGCGATTAACCTCAGGTTTCGTATTTATGAGGTGGTTTCTTTTGCTTACATTTTCAAATTCCATTGTTGATCCTCTTCATCATTATGAAACCTCAATTGATCGATTGCTACACTGCATAGTGAAACGAATAGTTCAACATTACAAGATGAACTTAACAAACCAACACCATAAATTACTCTAATATATTTCAGTTCAAATCTTGCAGTGGGTAGTTGTTATGAATGGAATAAAGAGTCACTATCTGTACTGGGAATGCGCTGACATTCCTACATTCATTCAAAGAAGGTGCTGATATTCCAGCATTCATATAAAAAGGTGTTGATCAACCTTTAAATTTTTCCGTATTAAGTAGTTGGCGAAGGGCAAAACCCTCTCTCTCTCTCTCTCCGTACTCGAAAAATGAAGAGCAGCATCTGACAATAAAATTCTCAAAGATGCATTAAAGAGCTAAACTTACTCCTACCAAATCTATATAATATACATCACTAAATCAATATCATCATCTTTCACAATTGGCAAAGGCTTACTGATAGGTGCATTTTA
>CAIGRL010117751.1:0-20886 GCA_903798325.1 Fraxinus xanthoxyloides | reverse complement strand
AATCTGAAGCTTCTGTGCAGTACCTCATTGTTTTTGGTAAAACGTCTATGTGGAAGCCTTAGAAGTTGGAAAAAATCTCAGAATTGAGTCGAGAAAAAAATGAGTTCAGACCGTGATATCCATCCCAAAGGGCGATAGAAAACCCTAATGAAGGAATTTTCCAAGCAACAGCCCAAGTGGGTCAGCCACTCTCATAGGCATTGTGAAATGAAGGTGGCGGCTCAACTCACCCGGGAGATAGCAACCATGGCAACTAACATGAAAAATATCACCCACCAAAACATGGTTATACAAGAACTCCTCGTGCAAATGCAAGGCCAATGGGTCCGCAAATCCTCTCTTTCGTACAACAAGAATACTATCCACATGAAGATGAAGCCCAAAACCAGAGAGCCCCATCCCCTTTGCATGCTAGAGAAGTTAGCTTTCTTAAAAGGAGTGTGGGAGTTGACATCTTCTCGAACTATGTTTCTGGCCGACCTACCGAGGTCTATGCTGACACGGAGGATAATTTTCCCTTGTAATATAAGCCAAAACATATGTCACGAAGGTCTGATAGTGTGTTCAATAGAATCAATTTCATAGGAACTAGGCACATGCCATCTAACCACCTATCGCTCCTAGAAATAGGCCCCAACCACCACCTCCCGTGGCAAGGCAATAAGAGGAGAGGCAAGGACATGTCCTACAAGTTGATGTGCTTAAAAATAAGTGCTTACAAGTTGCTCTACTTAAAACTAAGTGCCACATAAGGGAGGGAATGGTGAGGGATCAAGCAAGTCCTTCTCATCTGCTATCCAAATATTAGGCTCATGAAGAGGACCTGGATGAAACCCAAAGATCTTATACCTCGATGACGACGATGAAAATTTGTCATTTTCACAAGAACTGAGAAGTGCCATGTCCTAAGTCACTATATGCCACCAAAGATATCAAAGTACGATGGAAGAGGTGACCTCGACTAAGCACTTGAACAGTTTACAAACACACATGTGCTTGAGAGACACCACTCCTGCTGTTATATATAAGGCCTTCCATTTAAATTTAAACAGAGTGGCGGAAATTTGGTACAGAAGATTGCTTCCAAAGAGTTTGAGGAGCTGGCCAGAATTTAAAAGTACATTCCTTTGAAGTGACTTACTGTATGTAAAGAAGAAGAGGCTCCTATCCAACATCTTCAAGACATAAAGCAGTAGGCCAGGAAGACGCTGAAGACATATTGTGTGCAAGTTACTGATCAGGAGGCGTTGTTTACACTCTAAGGTAGGCTAAACTTGAACACCTTCTTCTGGATGAATGTATAAAATCAGGACCCCACTAGCCATGATGCTCTTCTGGAAATGATAAGGCGCAAAATCATCAACGAAAAGTTGATTGATCACCGAAATAGAGCCAACGTGTGTCTTCTACTTTATCAAAGACAATGTGGGAGAGGACCCACCTCTCATCTAATGACCACCAATGGAACCAGGCTAGTCATGAAGCCAATCTCAATTTTAGACAAGTACTTAGCACATCTAAATTAAACGTATACTCATGCCAGCTTATGAGTATGTAATCCCCAAAACTAACATGTGACAAACTGGGTATGGACAATTGTTCCATCCAAGAGGAAAAGGCTGATGATGGGGTTTGGAACCTAGAAATAGGTCGAGCACCACTCAATATTGTACTTACCATCATTCATATAGTCATGACACAATAGACTACAGAGATATAGGCTAACACACTAGGCAGGTTAATCCTTGGAACGATAAAAAAATGATCATCCTCATCGTAGAAACTTGTTCCTGCCTAGGCAGGACCAAAGACCTAGGCGCGAAGAGGCTAAACCTCATCGGGAGCCATCCCTATGGCAGAGAAGGGAGTGTAATAGAGAGAGACCTAGGAAATGACAATGACAGACACCCCAGCTAATAAAGAAGACACTCTTATCTACAAAATAGACACGATTTTTGGAAGACTTTACGTTGGGCAACACAAGGAATTCCCAAATGAATTATGTTAAAGAGGCTATGGACCCCCAATGGCAAGCTACATAGTAGATAATTTCCAGAAGACAACTATCACCTATCATTTTCGTCTAAGAGGATACTAAGGGTGTACATTTCTCCAATTGTGACGTCCTTGTGGTCGTTGTCGCTTGTAATACACTGAAACAGATGCAAGTGGATAATGATAGTTCTATGAACATCCTCTTTGGAGTCACTTTTGATGAGATGATCGTCGATCATAAGTTAACTCCCATAACTACTCCCTTGTATGGCTTCACCGATGACAACATCGTCCCAAAGAAAAAAAATGGGAGAATCACCGCAAACAGCACTGAACTTTATAGATTTTTTGGTAATGGATAGCAAGTTCGTTTACTATGGAATTATGTACTGAACACAATACGTCCACAATTAGGGGTGACCAAAGAGAAGCACAAGAATGCTATCAAAATTCGATAAGAAAGGTCGAACCTACGAACGTCAATATTGTGCTAATGGATGTTGATATGACAGATACCCCAAAAAGATAAAATTCTGGATAGGAGGACGTCGAGATGATGAATTCCCTTGAGCAGGAGGTCATGGTCAATGAACTAGACCATCTTGTTATCGAATCCAATAGAGGAGCTGAAAAGTTTCCCTATAAACCCTAGAGACCCCACAAGGCATTACATGCGGAAAAATGCTTGGCACTGGATTCCAAAGAAAAACTCCACGACTTCTTGTGCAAAAATCTTAACGTCTTAACATGGAGGCATAAGGACATGGTAGGCATTGACCCCAAGATCAATTGCCACTAGAAAATTGATCATACAGTTGCCCCCACATAAGAAAAAGAAAAGGGCCTTCAATCTGGAAAGGTACGAGGTCCTAAAGGAGAAAGTGTAAAAGCTAATAGATAATAGCTTCATCAAGGGAGGCCACTTACCCAAAATAGGTCTCCAACCCAATTTTGGTAAAGAAGCACAATGGTAAATGGAGGGTGTGCATCAACTTATCCAACCTCAACCAAACTTGTCCTAAAGACCGTTTTCCTCTTCCAAGGATAAAACAACTTGTGGACTTCACCACTGGGCACAAACTTTTGAGCTTTATGGTCTACTCAGGCTATAATCAAATTTCCCGGCACCTAGCGGACGAAGAAAATACCTATTTCATAACTGATAGATGCCTTTATTATTACAGGATGATGCATTTTGGATTGAAAAATGTCGAGGCACTATCAGAGACTCATTAACAAAATGTTTGTCTACCTCATTGACAAAAATGGAGGTCTACATGGATGACATGCTTATGAAGAGCTTGAAGGAAAATGACCATGTAATGTAGCAGGATAAAACCTTCCAAATTCTATGGATGTAAAGGATGAGGTTGAACCCTCTTAAGCGAATGTTAGGTATTGCCTCCGGCAAATTCTTAGGATACATGGTCAACCAGATAGGAATAGAGGCTAATCTATAAAAAATTTAAGCCTTGGTTGAGATGAGTTCCCCTCAAAAACCAAAAGAGGTGCAAAGCTTAACAAGGTGTATAGAGGGTTTAAGTAGTTTTAGGGCCTTAGATTTTTCCATATGTGGACTAATCATGTTAGCTTCCAAGAGATTGTACAAAATTGTTGGCAACATGAGATTAAGGGTACTAAACAATTCTAGCTTTGCAAGAAGTTACAAAGTTTTCAAGGAGAGTTCAAGAAGCTTAATGAGAAGCATTTTTCACGTGTCCATGAGAGCCAAAATGGCTACTATGGAGCTGAAAGAAGCACAAGTGGCTTTGTATGGTAACCCTCTTGATGTCGAACTCCAAAATAAAGTACGAGTATGAGGAAAGTAGATACGGATTTGTGTGAAATGGAGAGAAGTTTCTATTACCAACAAGCTAAGTGTGAGTACCTAAAGTTGAGTGAAAAATGCACTAAGTTCTTTCACTCTATGGTCAAAATAAATAGAAAAGGGAACTACAATATGACCTTGCATAAATGGGACGGATCATTTACTACCTCCTTAGAAGAAGTGGTTGATAAATTCCTTCATTTCTATAGCGACTTACTGGGAAAATTGTAGGGGACAGCCTATCAATGTTGACATCTTGAGGAGTGGCCCCATGTTATTGGAAGAGAATGCCTTAGCCCTAGTTCGAGATGTTTCCGAGCAAGAGATCAAGGATGCATTATTTAGCATCGGGGATGATAAGTCACTGGGACGAGATGTATATACTTTTTATTTCTTTAAGATGTCATAGGATATTGCTGGACATGAGTTCATGGGGACAGTGAAAGAATTCTTTGCTTCTAGTTCTCTTCTTAAGTAAACTAACCATACATTTATTGCATTGGTTCCTAAGAGCAATCATTCTACTTTGGTTGGATATTATAGACCGATAGCTTGTTGCAACGTGTTTTATAAAATTCATACCAAGATCCTCAAAAAAATTTCTATTTCTAGCCATCCAAATATGGTTGACGATGGTAGCCAACGCAACCCTCTTAACCTTGCTTTGCCACGACGTCCCTGTAAACTTCTTCTTGATCTACTTTAATGCACTAACGATGGAAGTCATTTCTCCTCTAATGCCCAACCATTCCTTAACAATCGTCCAAACATGAAATGAGACCTTGCATTGAAAGAATAAGTGTTGGCATGCTTCCTTTTGTACGAAACAAAAAACACAAGTGCCTTCAATGTTGAGATTTCATAGTCTATCTTTAGAGAGCAATATAGATTTTGCTCTCAACTAAAGGATAAAAGAATGCTTTGGAGTAATGTACGGTCTCCAAACTTTAGTAGTCCATGTCCTCTTAACCCCTAACGTGCTTAAAGAAATGGTAAGATTTGTCCATGCGATAATGACTAAAATCTGTCCATTCCAACATTTTGTTAACAACAAATTGTGTGTTCCCAACCTCTATGGGGACCCGTCCTTGATTAAAACTATTACGCACTATAGTCAATAAGAACTTGACGAGTTGGGAAGATTGCTTGCCATTCATAGAATTTGTATATAATAGGGCCACACATTCTACTATTTCTTATACTCCATTTGAAATTGTTTATGGTTTTAATCCACTAACACTTTTGGATTTAATTCATTTACTTGTTGATAAGTTAGATGAAAAGAAGAAGGATAAGTTGGTAAGATCTCCCCATGAGAAGGTATGGGGCCAGATTGAGAAGAAAAATGAGCATTATAACTTTGAAGTAAATAAGCGATGAAAGCGCATTAAATTTGAACTAGGAGATTAGCTTGGATGCTTTGAGAAATGAACATTTTTTGGCTTAAAGCAAGTCAAAGTTGCAATCGGGAGGCGATGGACCATTCCAAGTGCTTGAAAAGATCAATGACAATACTTATAAGTTGGACCTTCTAGGTGAGTATAACATTTATATTACTTTCAATATTTTTTATCTTTCCTTGTTTGATGCACGTGGAGATTCAAAGAGGAATCTTTTCGAAGAGGGATGTAATGAATAGAACTATGGTACAAGAGCTAGCATGGATAACGATCTGTTGATCGTGGAGGAGGGACCAATGATGAGGTCACGGGTAAACAAGGTTAAGGAAGCTATGTGATTGCTTGTTCAAGCAATAGTAGACGAAACATCGATCACAAAGAGCAAATGATCAAGTCTCGTGTTGGGTCGGGAAGAAGAAACAAGATGGATCAATTTAGTATAAGTAACAAGAGAGGAAGTTGAAGGGCAAAGCTATGCGACCGCATGCATTTTCACTATAGTACAATTTCTAGACGCTATTTTTCAAATTTCTCCTAGAATTCTATTTTAGCTAAACTCTTGTATGATATCTTTTTGATATCTTTTAAGCTTTAACTTCGTTTTTAATTAGGTTTTACGGGTTCCATATAAATAGGCCTCATTCCGTTCATTATAAAAACAAACAATTTGAGAGATATTATTACGAGGCATATTGCTTTTAACTCATTCTTCATTAAATTAATTTCGAACTTACCAAAAATTAAATTCTTTGGTGTACAACAATTTAAGTAAGGTTCATAAGTCTTGTGATCACGAGGTTATGATATTGTTGGCGATTGTCTTGGTTCTTAGGTTTAATAATTTATTGGGTCAACCTTTTCAAACATTGATTCTTGACTTTCTTGGGTTTGATCCGATTTGTCATGGGTTTTGTAGCTTCAATTACTATGTGGGTTCACATCAACATCTTCTCCTAAGCATCACTCCATTAATCTCCTAGTTATCTATCCATTAATCATAGGCCGAGGGACATTGAATGTTATTGAAAAGTAGCCACCATATAGTCTAGGCCTGACATTTGAAAATTAGATTGACAAGTGATCATTAGGCGCATGCTGCAGACATGTCACATCAATTAATCATATTAAGATCTTTTGTATAGACCATCTCTTGGAAAAGGTAAGGTGGCAAATGTCTTTTCTCATTAAATGGGCTAATTGCCTCGACTTCACTCTGCAACAAGTTATACCTAGGCCATGGAGGGTCGACCTCTACATAATACTTCAATTGGGGTGATACATCACTTCGGCTACCTCATTTTATGGTCTCAATATGGCTAGGTAGGACAATGATGTGGAGTGTGGGCTTGATTGAGCTTGCTAGCTGGCTACTACGTGATTGTTGTTTGGAGCCTCATTTTATATAATGCATGGACTTTTTAGGTTGAGTAGAACATAGAGCTGTGGGGTGATTGATTATTGAAGTGATGCTCTGACATGGATTTTTTTACCTTTCTTTGACGAGGTGGTTACTTGTCAGTTAAGCACTTGAACACAACACAATAGTCCCCAAGTCTGGGAAAGGATATTTATGCAATGAATGAATTTAAAGTGTTGAAGTGATGTTTAGATACCTTATGTAACACTCCAAATCTTGGTACTTAGACTTGGAAGCATTGTCATTTATTTTCTCTTAAAATCATAAATGCAAAAAAAAATTAGATTTTTCTTTAACATAATTAAAAAAAACTAATGACTTTCATTTATGGAAAGAAATTGTTCTTATTAAAAACGTAAGACAATTAAATTAAATGTGAATTAATTTTCAAAATGATAACGAGGAATGAGTTAACGCTCAGTAAGTAAACCCTCATGCATATGATGCATGCTTATGATATTCATATGATTTTTTTTAAAATAAAAAAACATATCTCGATATGTTTCCACTTTTATATCATTCCTTTATAAAACTTAGCATTGGCACCTTGAGTTCACTGGGTGTATCACCTAACTAGTCAGAATATAGTTGGCCATGTCATTTGGAACCCAATCAAATTTACCATTAATACCGCAGAATGATTAACATTAACGTTAACATTGAACATTCATCATCAAACATTGGTTGAGCGCGTCAATCTCCCACGCCCCATTTTCTACTCACACCTTCATGGCATAGACATACACTTCGTAATAAAAATATATGTTAAGATGCATATAAGTTTCAAAGCATTCATTCTCACAGTGACATTTAAAAACTCTTTATTTCATGAAATTTCATTTCATGCTTATGGATGAATTAATATAAATGAATGATCATCAAAAGCATTTATGACATGAAATATAATGATCGCATATTCATTTCACATAATACCAATTAAGATAGCACATTCATACATTTAACGAAGTAAAATATGTATGAAAACAATTGGAGGTTTATTTACCATCATTACAACAAAAATAGTAATTTGCAACACTAAAAAGGCAACATTTGTTGATAAATGTTGCCAAAGGGTCTTTTGCCAACATTTTAGTAAGTGAATGTTGCCATTTGTTAATATAAATGAATTTTGGCAACATTTTATTGAAAAATATTGCGATAGACCCCTTTTTGCAATGTTTATTAAGTGTTACGAAATGTTTTATTTTTCGCAACATTTATCAAACGTTGCAAAAGGTCTAACTTTTCGCAACGTTTATCAAATGTTGCAAAAGTAGACTTTTCATAACATTTGACAAACGTTGCGAAAAGTGAGACCTTTTGCAACGTTTGTTGGATGTTGTAAAAGAAAAGCATTTTCCAACGTTTATCAAACGTTGCGAAAAGTGATATCTTTTATAACATTTGCTGAATGTTGCAAAAGAAAAGCATTTTACAACGTTTATCAAACATTGCGAAAAGTCTACTTTTGCAACGCTTGACAAATGTTGCGAAAAGTGAGACATTTTGCAACGTTTGCTGAATGTTACAAAAAAGGTCACTTTTTGCAATGTTCTTTAAGTATTGCTATTTTTCCCCCCAAATAAATGGGCTCAAATTGCCCAAAAAATTGAGCCCAATACCTATATTATAAAGTGGAAATTACATAAAAACAAGTGTTTAAAGATCCATTTTTATAAATCAGGTTCGGAATTTATTTATTCAATTTTCAGGTTTTATAATTTTAATTAAATAATAAATCTTCTAATTAATGACGCGCGTATCCTATTAATTGTGGGTTTCAAATTGGTTTATATCCCAACTTCCATTTTTATTAAACTGTTATTTTCTCTCAAGCACAATCCCATCTCCACCTTATTCGTGCTCAATCTCCATCTCGTTTCCAAAATCAGCCGTGATAAAACTCCAAACTCCGCCCAAACTCAGGTGCATTCCCTTTTGTTTAAAGCGAGATTATCTCTCTCTGGTGGGTAGCAATTACGAATGGTCAAAAAATGATGAAAAGAAGGGGAAGAAGACGGTGCAAACGCCCACTCGAACAAGCAAAAGGAAAACTTCGTACAATCCCAATAAAACTCCAGAAGCAAAGCAAAAATTGCCTGGGTTAAGTAGCAATCAGTCCGGGAAGAAGATAACATACCAATTTGTTCGTTTATGGAATTTGTTCTTTTATGATACGGAACAGTGACATTCGAAATGGAATAGGTGTTTTCAAAGTTACACATTTGTTTGTTTATGTCATTTGTGAATTGTAATTTGTCTGAGAAGTAGCATTGAATGTTGGGGGGTTTTATGTTGGAAGTTTTTTTTGGAAGTTCCAATCAAATAGTGTGTAATGGATCTGTGACCTACTTCCCACGTGTCATTGCGATGTTAATGTGTCTGTGACCTCATTTGATCACTGTGTGTAATGGATCTGTGACCTACTTTCCACACGTCATTGAGATGTTAATAGGTCTATAACCTATATTCCCATATGTTAAACACTATGTAATGAATCTGTGGCCTATATTCCCACATGTCATTGAGATAATAATGTGCATGTGACCTGATTCTGTCACATGTTATATGCTTCTACACTTATATGACTGAGTGTATTACTAAATTGGTGGTTGTGACCCTATCGTGTATCATATGTGACCTGTTATGAACTTTTACTGCAGGTGTGGAAATTTATGCTACAGCAACATAAATGGTTTCTAGGGAAAATAACCACGTCCATGGCTAAGGGTGTTATCACCAACCTGAAGAAATATTTGAGCGAAGCCCAATGAAGAATACTAATGGATACATGCTTTGCACATTTTTTTGGAGTGCCATGACATTGTTCTTCAGCCACAGTTGATCCACTACTTTCTTCTCAGACATGTGCATGCACCAAATGAAGATGAACTGTGGTTTTGCATATTAGGTAGATTTGTTAGGTTCTCCATAGTTGAATTATGTTTAGTAACGGGGTTGTGATGCAAGTGGAACGCTGACAAAACTACACTTGAAAACAGCCATTCAAGGTTGAAGGAAAAATATTTTAGCCAATTGAACATTGTCACACATGAAGATGTGAGGGATGCATTCATATCAACCTGTCAACTTCTAGAACAAGACGTGGTAGAATTGCTTGTAGACAAAGATGTTGCAAAGCTGGCAGCACTATATTTTATTACATCCGAAATGTTCCCAAGAGACTATAAGAAGGTAGTGGATCATTATTTGTTTGTAGTTGTGGAAGACTTTTCTGCGATGGACACATTTCCTTGGGGAAGATCCTATTTGAAACTACTTTGAATGACATGAGAGAGGGGTTGAGTAAGAGGACGAGCCATTACAGGCTGAGGGGTCTGTTACTACCATTTCAAGTATGGATATATAAGACTATTCCCGGTCTAGCTCGAAACATTGTCACAAGGATGCCCGTATCCTATTCTTATATCCTGAACTGGAAGGTAGATGAGAAGCCATCCGTGGCTAAACTCGGAGAATGCTTCACAAACCCTGATGTAAGTATTTCAAATTTAGTGAACTAATAGATTCTTAAGATGTTTATCGTTATGAACAATGTTTTTTTTTGGTTTTATGTCAGATTTAAATATGTTACCTTGACTCATTAGACAATGAGATGTATATGCCGTATATGTCGGGGGTTCAGTACATCAGACCAGTTCAGCCAAGTGTGTCACGCGATGGTGGGAGAAAGAAGCGAAGGATGGAAAGGTCATTTGCTAGAACGAGTGGATGAGCTTGTGTTTCTTGTGGAAAAATGTCTACAACAGTTCTTATAATAACCGATGGTAGAATTGATGCGACTGTTGTAAATGAAGGTGATGACGACTTTGCTGATACTCCACCGATATCAGCAAGAGACACAAGCACATGTACACTCTCCAGTCGATGAGGGTCTGTCATCTGAACCATTTCATGCGCAGGAACCTCGTTCAGATGTTCCACATGTGAACGACGTAAGTTGTTATTGAACTTTTTATCATGGAGGTACTAGCCCGGGTCTGATTATTAACATAGGTCACATGTCATTTTAAACCAATGAAAGTCACAGATCTCTATCCACAAGTCACAGTTTCATATAAATTGGTCACAGATAGTTCATTTTTCAAACTGTTCGTATCATTATAAGCAGATCACACACATTACTGGACATAACCCATTTTCACTTGCATTGCCAAAATAATGTGTTTCATACATCACCTCATAATGTGTTCCAAATGAAGCTAAAAAACATATATTCCAAGTTCTTGAAAGATCCTACTGTTGTGCTTTTACAGTCCAGCCTCGTAGATGTTGTTACAAAAGGTTGCCTACCTTTAAGCTCTCCCTGGGACACGGTGGATTTTGTCTTCATGCCTATTATACCAACAAACAAGGCACACTGGATGCTTGCTATCATGGAATTCAGCACGCATACTCTGCACGTGTTCAACTCTGCTGGGAAGACATACAATAACTTCCTTGTTCGTATTGGCATTGAATCATTTTTGAAAATTATCCCATATCTCTTGAACTCCGTCGGTCTTTGGAAAAAGCACATCAACTACGATGGTGAAGATCATATGGACTTGAGGTTAATGATCGACATCAGCCTTCCTCAACAGAAGAACGGGTTATTCTGTGACTGAATATTTTATTTCAAATTGTTTTGATTATGTTGCGTACCTATTAATTTATGTTACTTTATTTTTAGGCATGACTGCTTCATCTTCACCATCAAATATACTGAGTATATGCTACACGACGGTAAGGATTTCATGCCGATGAAATTTGATGCAGTGAGATGCAGGCTGGACATAGCATCAAGGCTGTATAAACACTGGGGTATATACAAGCCTACAAAAATAGGGAAGCTTGAAAAAGGAGAGGAGATTGTAATTGACCGATGGATAGATTTTGATCTTTATTTTGAAATGTTGAATGCAGTCTGTAAAGTGTCTGATGAATTTTATTCTTTTTTTTTTAATTTGGTTTGTGGATGGGAATTAGTTGAACAATGAACATTTTCAATTGGTTAAATCAATATATGTAACTTTCTAGTTTTTCTGTCATTGCTTGTTGGCCACAAGTTGCCGAGATGTCACAGTATGGAATACAAGGATGCAGTTAGTAAGGTCACAGGAGATATGAAGGGTCACAAAACATTATATAATGTTACATTTAACGCACTAGTTTATTGTTATACCAGGGGATAATTATTTACATTAACGAACATATCATTCACGCACTAAGCAGGTCACTTGGGTCAATACAGGTCACATATTAGTATATCCAAAAATCACAGACAAGAAACACACGTTCTTTAACAGTTCCGTATGTCACATTTTCCTCACTTAACCCAGTTTCCTTGCATTACAGAAAACATGTCATTTTGGTCACACAATGATTGCTTACATATCAATTGATAGCTGGAAACATATTAATGGAATGTAAAAGAATATCTAAAATTGTTATGCCTATGATCTAAATTCGACTTAATGGAACCAAGCTTCTGCGTCTTTTGCAATTGTGACCATGTCCTCCACAACGTCCACATTTCACAGTTGATTTCCCTTCACTGGATGACATTTTCTTCTTTTCAGCGGGTCTACCAGAACTCCTTTTTTTGATAAGGAGCTAATACAATTGCTAGTTGCAAGTCTACAGGTGTGGTCCATTCATCTGGATCTCCAACTGGAATCATGAAGTTCTGGAATGCATTCATTCATGTATGCTTCTTTTGTGTAATAATAAGAACAATAGTCATAAGGATCCTTCTTGGTATGTACAATCATAGCCAGTGCATGTGGACACAGAAACAGATCAACTTGAAACATCCTGCGTGTGCATGTACGTTGATCTATATCTACGTCAAATGACGAGTGTTTATCTTTGACTGAAAATAGGGACTGATTCACAGGTAACACCTGCAGGAAAGATCAAACGTAAAAAATATATTACATCAAATTAATATATTTAATTCACAAAAAATTATTTTTGGGTCACATAAATATTTATGAGGTCAGACTTATTCAATTCAATATGAGAATGAAAAAGATACCCTCATTTTCCTCAAATCTGTGCTCATTTTCCTCATAAGTTTTTCGTAATTGTTTGTCAACCTTGTGAACGTGCAACGTGCATCCTCATTATGTTTACAAAACCAGATCTGTAAAGTTTGTCTCAAAGATTCTAATAAAGACACGATAAGGTAATTCTTTGCTGCTTTCATGACCGCGTTGACTAATTCCACTATATTTGAGGTTATTGTAGAACACCGATTTGCTGGCATGTGAAACCATGACTACTTTTCAAGTCCAACATCCTCCTAAGGACACCAACCATGTACATGATTATCGTATAAACTACATATGTGGTCCTTTTTTAAATGTATGGAAATTGTAAAGTAGTACATTACCAGGTATCGCCTAATCTTTCCGTTCATCATGTCGAGCTGGTGCATGTTGTATTCAAACTCTGCTAATGTATATAATCGGGCAATCGAATTGAAAGCCTGCATTATGTTGTGACCTAATTTACCGTAGTAAGATTTCAAATTCTGCAACAAATGATACGAACAAATCCCATGACAGGCTCCTGTATAAACATGATCTATAGCATTCTTGATACTAATATGGCGATCTGATACGAAAAACAATCCATCTCTGTAACCATAAGCCTTCTTCAAGTTCTCGAAAAACCATGTCCAAGATCTATCATTCTCACTATCTCCAAACCCAAATACGAGAATAAAAACGTTGTTATTTACATCATATGTACATGCTGTAAAGAGAGTACCCCCATAGTGTCAATTCAAATAGGTGCCATCAACCACGATTACAGGTTTGCAATGCTTCCAACCTTGAATTGATCACCACGGGCCATGAAGCAATATTTAAACCTACTGTGACTATCGAGCTCCAGTCCTGTGACTGTTCCAGGGTTCCTTTGTTCAAGCATGCAAAAGTAGTTAGGTATCTTACCAAATGACTCAGTTAGATCACCGCTGATGATTTTTAAAGTTTGCTTACGAGATCTCCAAGCCTTGGAATAGTTCGTCGGAACACCATACGTATGAAACATATCACTACATATATCCTTCGGAGAGTATGTAGTATGTGATGATGTGTACTTGTACTTGATACTAGATGAAATAATGGACTGGATAATTGCCTATGACTTCCCAAAATTATGTTTGAACCACACATGTGACCATTTGTAATCTTCATAATCTTAAATAGTCCTAATTTACCCCATTTCGAATACCTGAACATCCAGGTATACCCACTCTGTTAACACTTGATAACGTACTCCTTATCTGAACGAACAACCATAAACTAGAACATGCTTCATATTGCAAACAAAGAAAGGCTCAATTTGAGAACATTCTTATCACGGAATACCCGTCCTTCCTCTACTTCTATCGAATCAGCAATAGTTACAATTATGACTTCATGTTCGATTATTTGACTTGTTGGTTCGATAGTTGCATCACATATATCTGAAACCACATGCTGTAATGAGAACTCTCTGGTATCTTGTACATCAGTTGGAATTGCAATAGATTGTTGATCAATGTCTATGACCTCAATGCTTAACGGGTATTTAGAAGGGTCACGATCCATATCTTTTAGAGTAATAGTACATTACTATCACTTCTTATTCTAACTGGTGGAAAATCATGATTCATTAATATTGTACTGTCACGTCTACCTTTGTATGATCCAAATTGAACTCTGTTATAACGGTGTTCACACACTTACTATAAGTGCAATTACGATCCAGCAAAACCAGTGACAATTGGGATCCATTCAGCAAACAAGCGTGTACATACATCATTTCTGCAATGTTGAAGACATATTGTGAATATTAATAACAAATTGGCTCAGGTCACATATGTCTTTTGAGTCACATTACGAGCGCATTCATGACTGAGAATTACCTACAATCTACATGTGATATACATGAAATCAACGTCACAGAGTCTATTGATTATGCATATAAGGTTTTCAATTTAATTCGCACGTTTACAAATGCAACAGTTACCAATTGGAATGTGTATTATTGGTACTAGCAATGGGGATTGTGTCCTGAACTCCAATCTAATCTGTTAACACCAACCTCCGAGATCACTCGGTTCAGATTTATATATTCAATAAAGAGATAGTAATGCGAGCTCGGAGGTGCGAGATCAGCTCGGATTTTCAGTAGTTTATCCAAGAAGTTTGTATATTCTTTCAAGGTGGAATACTGAATAATGATTGAGAATCACTGACAGAATATATAAGCTACCAATCAAACATGTGTATGTGTAAAGATCTCACATCAGCGCCCACATTATCCTCCAATCACAAATGTTAGCCTCGTTCTCTAAGTGATGCATTAATTGCTGGGGACCACTTGTACCGGTAACTCAGGATCAGCTGACAGTATTTAGCTCGACCACCAATCCTGTTACACCAACATATGTACTTATTCAGTTCGGCATCAGGATTGACAAGAAAGGGGTACTATATGCATGCATATTTCTCCTATATAAAGCTAAGAAAGTGATAGAACAAGGGGGACACAAATTCTTAGGAAATATACAGACTTCTTACATTTCTCCCATATTTCGAATACCTCCTATAATTAGAAAAATGAGATTATTGTATTATTATCTTGCAACCCTTTCATTAATCCTTAATTAAATTCTTGTTCGAACCTTTAAGTTGACTTGAATTTTGTTCATACATTTTTCAATGTCAACAGTTGGCGCTAGAAGGAGGGCCAACTTGGAAAATATCCCTATCTCTTCACAAAAATTCATAAAATAGTATCATGTACGAATTCTTAGTATCTAAAAATCAATATCATACCTGTCCGGGGCAGATCAATGGTCCAATAAACCCTGAAAGGCGAGGTCAGAATGAAACCATCGACCCTCAAATGGCGACAATGAAGGAGGCCATTGATAAACTAACAAACATTGTTAGTAGGCTGGAGAAAAATCAAGCTCGTAATCTGTCACAAGATATTAATGTAGAGTCTCCATGTCAAGGAAAAACCAGGCGGCTTCCCACTACGAGGACCCTACAATTTTCAGGTGAGGAATCTTTCAAAAGTCGAACTGAGGAAGAAAAAAGTTCTCCTGTAGCGACAAAACCATCTACCCGAAGGACAAATAGTATGTTCAATAGACTGGGCTCCCAGCATTCTTTGACACCTACAAAAGAACATGCTAAGCCCCGCATTAACCATCCTGCTAAACGACCTGAACCTGAGATGATCGCCCTCAAGAAACGAATAGCAGATTTGGAGGCCAAAAATAAAAGAAGCACGGAGGAGTACCTTACGAAACGTTATTCACCTTTACTGAGGATATTTTGACGGAACCACTACCTGAAAAGTTGAAGATGCCACATTTAACAGGGTATGATGGGAAAGGAGATCCTCTAAGTCACTTGGACAAATATGCCTCGTGGATGGAACTACAGGGAGCTGGAGATGCCTCATGTGCCGTGCTTTCCCATTAAGCTTGGGAGATAAAGCTTAGTGATGGTTCAGAAGGTTACATTAGAGATCTACAAAAAGCTAGAATGACCTACCCTCAGCATTCCTTGCCCAGTTCATGGGATCAAAGGCGAGGACTACACCAAAAGAGAGGTTTGTAAGCATCAAACAGGGAAAGACCGAATCCCTCAAGAGCTATTTGAACAGATTCAACAAACAATCCATGGAGGTAGAGAAAATCTCTGATAACGCCACACTTATAGCGGTTCTTTCTAGGTTAAGACCAAAGACAATATTTTGGTGGTCTATCCATGAGGACGGAGCTCGGACATATCACAAACTCTTGGGCCGAGCTGAGAAATATATAAGTGTAGAGAAAGCCACGTCAGATCAGGAGGATGCCAATCAAGTTCCCCCAATCTCCACAATGGGCTAAAGGAAAACAAACATATAAGGATTCAAATCGAGAAAGAAGAAGGGACAAAAGGGATCAAGGTTGTCCTAGGCCATATCCCAACGAATTTCGCGAATATCACCCCCCAATGTAACCTTGGAGGAAGTTTTTCTACAAACTGAGGAAAAAGAAACCTTTCGCCGACCTCCACAACAAAGGAAAGAAATAACTGGGAAAAATTAAGGAAAGTATTGTCATTCATAGAAAGACATGGCATAATACGGACAACTGCTGAAATCTGAAGGAAGAAGTGGAAACACTCATCTGGAGAGGTCACCTGTAGGAATTTGTAGCCAAACCCCAAGGAGCAAACCCAACTAGGTTCCAACAGCCTAATCAGCAATGAACATCTGAGCAAGCTCGGTCTGGACCCTAAGTTCGTGACCCACAACCTCGCGCCGAGATCAGAACATTGATAAGTGAGAATCAATGTCTTGAGGGTTCACAGAGAACAAGACGTAGATTGGTACGTGATGCCCATGTTTGGCAGAACTACAGTGGTATATGTCTAGCGTTGGAGGTCATCACCTCACCAGACTTCGAATAGTTTGGATTTTTAGAAAAGGACGCTCAAGGTGGCTTACAAGAACAAAGTGATGCACTACTAATAACCATGAACGTGACGGAGGTGCAAATACACCAGACCTTAGTAGACAATGGGAGTTCGATAAATGTACTCTACTATCAAACTTTGAAGCAGGTGGCTATACATGATCGGTACCTTCAATCGTACTCCAGGAGACTGTAAGGATTCTCTGGAGATCCTATTGAAGCTAAGGAACAGATAGTGCTCAGTATAGAGCTCGGCGAACCCCTTGTCATAGAAGAATCCTAGCCAATTTCATTGTTGTAGACCTCCCTTCAAATTATAATGCCATATTAGGAAGACCCTTACTACACGAGTTGTAGGCTGCCACTTCGATATATCATTATTGCATGAAGTTCCGAACTCCAAATGGGCCATGAGTAATATGTGGAAACCAAGTTGAAGCAAGAGCCTATAATATCGATCTCCCTAGTCCTCAAATTCGGATGTTGAAAAATCAACATTATTAGCACATTAAGGTCCGAAAGTCCAAAAGACCCATGGTAGCCAACCTCTCCGAGATTGGTATTTCAGAAAAATNCAGCTTTTGTCTGAAGAAAAAGAAGCAGACCCAAATCCCTACCCTGGAGTCCTGGTAATCCCAATATTTATATCCAAAATCGACATCCCTAAAGTTTTGGTGGATACTGGGAGCTCTCTCAACATACTTTACATTGGTACCTTGGAACGAAGTGAAATCCTCCTTGGTTTTTTGCAATCATATCCAACTATGATCTTGGGACTAGACGGTGTCCTTTCTGAAGCAAAGGGAGTGATTAAACTCCATGTTGAGGTCGGAGATTCCCTCGCCGAACTAAAGTGAATGCATAGTTTGTGGTTCTGAACTCAAAGTCCGCTTATGATGCAATTATGGGACAACCTTTGCTGTTTGATCTCAGGGCAGTAATATCATTATACCACTATCCCATCAAATTTCCCACGCCCCATGGTACATGGCAGGTTAAAGGAAATAAAGATAGTACTGAGTGTCAGGTGATAGTTGATTTAAAAGAACACAAGATCAGCACTCTTCGAAAATTTGCATGATGTGCACAACAGAATCCTTGCCAAACTCATTGGACCCGTGATAAAAAATGCGGGGGAGGGGGAGAACTTGTGGAAAAACTGGATGTCATTGAGGTCGACACAGGTAGTCCCCAAAAAGAGATGAAAATAGGCCATGAGCTCCGACATCCACTAAGAGATCTGATTGTCAGCTTCCTGCAAGAAAACCTCGATGTCTTTGCTTTGGAACATGCTGACATGAAATGAATTAACCCAAATGTCATGTGTCATAAGTTAGGGGTTGACCCTTTAGTGCGACCCAAATAGCAGTGACGGAGGCCCTTAAACCCAGAACGGTATGAGGCTCTAAACAAGGAAATACAGAAGCTGCTCAAGAATGGATTTATTCGAGAAGCAAAATACCCAAAGTGGATTGCCAATCCTGTGCTGGTTAAAAAGAGTAATGGGGATTGGAGGATGTGTATCGACTTCACTGACCTGAACAAAGCATGCCCCAAAGACAGTTTCCATTTGTCAATGATAGACCAGATGGTGGATGCTACTGCTGGGCATGACTTGCTCAGTTTCATGGACGCGTACTCAGGCTACAACCAGATTTCCATGTATGAAAAAGACCAAGAACACACAACCAATATCACTGACAAAGGTCTATATTGTTACAAAGTATTGCCATTTGGCCTCAAAAATGCTAGGGCAACCTACCAACGCTTGGTCAATTCTATGTTCGCCAAGCAAATTGGAAAAAACCATAGAAGTATATGTGGATGACATGTTAGTCAAAAACACGGATGCACAAAATCATCTGCAATATCTCTCTGAAACGTTCAAAATTCTGAGGACATACAGGATGAAGTTGAATCCCCACAAATGCACTTTTGGAGTAAGCTTAGGAAAATTCTTGGGATATATGGTAAGCCGTAGAGGAATTGAGGCTAATCCAGAGAAAATAAGAGACATTATTGAAATGCGTCCCCCAGCTAGGCCAAAGAAGTTCAAAGTTTAACGGGACGAATAGTTGTCCTCAATCGATTCATGTCAAAGTCAACAGATAAATGCAAACCCTTCTTTGACACATTAAGAAGTGGGAGAAAATTTGAATGGACATCAGAGTGTTAGCTCGCTTTTGACCAGCTGAAGTCAGACTTGGCACAACCACCTGCTGACTAAACCAAAAATAGGAGAAACACTGATGCTCTACCTAGTAGTTTCAGAAAAAGCTGTAAGTGCGGTACTAACCAGGGGGGAAAATGCAACACCCTATTTATTATGTTAGCAAGGCTTTGCATGATGCCGAGGTCCATTACTCTCCGCTAGAAAAATTAGCTTACGCAGTAATAATAGCGGCTCGAAAATTAAGGCCATATTTCTTAGAACATCCCATTGAGATATTAACCAATCATCCACTGAAGTAAGTTCTACAGAAGCCCGACACTTCAGGGAGGCTGGTGAAATGGTCAGTTGAGCTCGGCTAATTTGACATAAAGTACAAACCGCGTGTATCCATAAAAGCTCAAGCGCTTGCCAATTTTATTGCTGAGTTCAACTCTAATCCAACAGAAGAATCATCTCATCACTTGCCTTGGAAACTTTTCGTTGATGGGTCATCTACAGATGAATGAGCAGGACCTGGAATTGTATTGATAAATCCGAATCAATAATTATTTTGCGAAGTAATGCCGTTTGAGTTCAACGCCTCTAACAACGAGGCCGAATATGAGGCCCTCATAGCTGGCCTAAAGATGGTGAGTGAAATGAAGATTGACCACTTGATTACATACAGTGGCTCATAGCTAGTAGTAAATCAGGTCATTGAAGCCTACCAACCTAAGGAAGAAATAATGAACAAATATCTTCATCTCGTAAAAAAAGAGCTAGAGAAGTTTGGAAGCATCTAAGTTGAACGAATTCCATGAACTTAGAATGGGCAAGGCGATGCCTTAGCTTTAGCAACAAGTGAAGGAATTGAAAGGTTTGATAGCATACCAATAGGAAAAATCCATCGCCCTACTACTGAAGAATCTGAAAATGTTCATATGATGACCGACCTCAAACAAACATGGATGGATGAGGTCGTCTCATAGCTACAAACCAGTGCATGTCCTGAGGATCCCATCCTGACAAGAAAACTACGAATAAGGTCAGCAAGGTATACTTTAATCAACGAAATCCTATATAAACGAGGATATTCTATACCTTGGCTCAGATGCTTGAATGAAAAAGAAGCAATACGTGCCATGGAAGAGGTGCATGGAGGTATAGGTGGGAATCATGCTGGAGGACATGCATTGGTTCATAAAACCGTATGTCAAGGATATTTTTGGCCAACCATGAAGAGGGATGCATTGGAATTCGCCAGAAAGTGTGACAAATGCCAGCGATTCGCCCCAAACATCAACCTCCCGCCTGGAGAACTGAACTATGTCATGGTACCATAGCCTTTTTCAAAATGAGGGGTCGTTCCAATCGGTCCCATGCCCGTAGGAAAATGAGGCATGAAGTTTACAATTGTGGCATTGATTATTTCACAAAATAGGTCGAACCGAACCTTTGGCTAAAATAACAGAAAGAAGAATTGAAGCACTAAAATTGGATGTAACTTGATGAGGGGACCAAGAAAGAAGAAAGAATGAAGAAGAGGACGAAAAAGAAAAGTTTGGAAAATTTGATTTGGGCATTTTTCTGGGCGGTTGCCCAACCTCATGGTGGACC